>JAOTQJ010170589.1:0-25418 GCA_025642045.1 Solanum sejunctum | reverse complement strand
TTTACCTTCATTTTAACACATTCCTAACACCTTCACAACCTTTAATTAATATAAACAAAGCTAAAAATTAACATACCATTCAATCTTTCACTACACCCAAATTCTTCGCAGTTGCTAAACTAAGCGTTTTCTTGAACAACCAACGACTCTACGCCACTTAGGAACTTCAATATACCGAGGTTGAAGCATCAAATAATCAAAAATACAAAAATTAATTTTTTAAAAAAAATTACTGTAGCAACCCGAGAGGGTTCTACAGCTTGTTCTATATTTTTTTTTCAAAAATTTGGCTAAGTATGGGAATTGATCATCTTGTACATGACATACTCCTATATATAGGCAACAAGTGTGCTACTTGGACCAATCAAAAGATTACATATATATTTGACCCCATCACAAATTATGGTTAAGGACTAAACTTAAAAGAAATTTTATGTTTGGTCCCAAACTTTATTAAATCAAGCCAATTAAAGACTTTTGGGGTTTAAGTTAATTTACGGGTTCTAACACAGCCACACAAGGCCTATTTATAACTTGTAGTTCACTCTACGAGTCGTATTGAAGCATTTCATGAAAATTTGCAGAGAAGGATTAAAATATTCATATAAGTACTATTAGAGGTCAATACGAGTCATAGATCAGACTATGGATCGTGAAGATGTTTCATAGCAGTGAAGTCCAAGATTCAAGAAGATGAACACAAAAGCCCGATTACGACTCATAAACCTAGTTATGAGTCGTAACTGCGAGCCATAGAAGTCGTCGATAAGCTTTTATAATATTTTAGGGAATTGTTTATAAATACTATAAATAGTATAATTAGGTTGTTTTTAGAAGGTTTACGATAGACTTAGATAGAGAGTAAAAAATTAGAGCATGTTTAGGGTTTTAGACTTGGGGACTTAATATTAGACAAGAGAATACACTTGTGGATTCATTGTATCTTTCAACCTTGTGATTGTCAATACAAATTGGGTATGCTTGTTCTTTAATCTATTTGGATAAGAGATTAATTATGTTTTCTCATTTCATAGTTTCTTTATCTTCCCATAGCATGAGTGGCTAAACCCACAACTTGGGGTTGCAGGAACCATGAAGATCTATCCAAATAAACCTAGATTATTTGTAATTCTCATAATGGATATTTGCATATATTAATCAATTCTCTTCGTTTTGCATGTTTTCTAGTGGTGGCCAATATTAGTACTTGCCTGGTGTTACCTTTCCAATCCAGGTGGTAATGAATAGGAAAAGATATTGATTAACAGGATTCAATAATATGTTCTCGTCTAATCAATTGAACTAGACTAAGGACTGATTGATTATGACTATGGGTAGTAGTTAGTATAGCACACTATGGAGATGAGCCAAATACTATAGTGAAATTCGACCTTTCTCTTTAACTAAAGGGTTGGAAGAACTTAAATTACTGTCTTGCATGCGATATTCTAGTTGAGAATTGTGATATCCAGGGATGTTGATTTAGTTCTTCATGGGGAACACAATACACAAGTTGCTCTCCATTATTGATTATCTTCCACTTTAGTTAGTTTAGTTTAGATTCTTATCAATCATTGCAACTTTACCCCCCCCCCTTTAAGGGAATTGATTTAGTTAATACTTGAGTTGTTTATTAGTGAATCGATTTGGAAAGACCCTGTATTCTTTGTGGAATTCGACCCTAACATTGATTGGGTTTATTACTTTGACAACGATCACTTTGCCCTCAAAAGAGAGGCCTAACTTGAGCGTGAATATATATATATATATACACAACAACAACAACAATAACATACCTAGCCAAATCCCACAAGCGGGGTCTGGGAAGGGTAGAACGTACACAAACCTTACCACTACCAAAGAAGTAGAAAGGCTATTTCATGGGAACCGTCATCTCAAAACCCGTACATAAGAAAGAACTAGATATGACAAAAGGAAGGGAAGGGAACAAAAGGAGTGACTAATAATGACAGTATGTAAATAAGATAAAACTAACACATAATACGACAGCAGGCGAACATATGATAAAAACACCAAACCCTACCATTATCCTCCACTTTTTTCTATCTAAGGCTATGTCCTCAGTGAGATCAAGTTCCATCATATCATGTCTAATCACCTCCCCCAGTACTTTTTCGGTCTACCTCTACCCCTTTGAGTATCTCCCAAGACCAACCTCTTGCACATCCTAACAGGAGCATCAATACTCCTTCTCTGCATTTGTCCAAACCATCATAATCTCGCTTCCCTCATCTTTTCGGCCACCGAGG
Organism: Solanum sejunctum; assembly: GCA_025642045.1. NCBI lineage: Eukaryota > Viridiplantae > Streptophyta > Magnoliopsida > Solanales > Solanaceae > Solanum > Solanum sejunctum. The sequence continues at coordinate 23,148 of JAOTQJ010170589.1, read as the reverse complement.
CCACCTCTAACTTTTCCCGAATAGTCTTGTTCCGTACCTTATCACTCCTGGTGTGACCACACATTCATCTTAGCATCCTCATCTCTGTGACATGCATCTTCTGAACATGTGCCGTTTTAATTGATCAATACTCCACCCCATACAACAATGATGGTCTAACCACCATTCTGTAAAACTTACCTTTGATTTTAGGTGGTATCTTCTTGTCACATAATACTCCAAAGGCAAACCTCCATTTAGTCCATGTTGCCCTAATATGATGTATGATATCATCATCGATATCACCATTACTCTAGATGATGGACCACAAATACTTAAAGTTTTCCTTCTTGGGGATAGGATGAGTGGCAAGCCTCACATCAGAGTTTTCCTCATCCCTCAACACTGAATTTGCACTCCAAGTATTCAGTTTTGGTATTGCTCAATTTGAATCCTTTAGACTCCAAGGCATGTCTCCAGGACTCTAACATATCAATAACTTTAGTCCAAGTCTCATCAATTAGTACTATGTTATCTGCAAATAGCATACACTATGACACCTCCTCCTGGATAGATTGCGTCAGCTCATCTATCACCAAGGCAAACAAGAAAGGGCTCAACACAGATCCTTGGTGGAGTCCCATCTCAATAGAAAAATACTCTGAGTCTTCCCCCACCGTTCTTACTCGAGTTTTGGCTCCATCGTACATATCCTTAATCACCTTGATATATGCCACTAGGACACCTTTTATCTTTAGACACCTCCATAAGACTACCCTTGGGACTTTGTCGTATGCCTTCACGAGATCAATGAACATCATATGAAGATCCTTCTTTTTTTCCCTATATTTCTCTACTAACCTTCGAACAAGATGAATTGCTTCAGTAGTTGACCGCCCCAGCATGAATCTAAACTGATTCTCTAAGATAGATACTACTTTTCACACCCTTATCTCCACTACTGTCTCCCAGACCTTCATAGTATGGCTTAACAACTTGATACCACCGTAATTGTTATAGTTTTGAATATCTCCTTTATTCTTGTACAATGGAACCATTGTACTTTTCCATTTATCAAGCATCTTAGCAGTCTTCATAATAGCATTGAATAGTCTAGTCAACCACTCAATGCCATCCTTGACCATGTTCTTCCAGGAGTCTACCGAAATCTCATCGGGCCTGATCTCTCTCCCCCTTTTCATCCTACTAATAGCTCGTCTTACCTCCTCAACTCTAAACCACCTGCAATACCCAAAATCACAATGGTTTTCGGAGTGTGCCAACTCACCCAGCTCAATATCTCTATCTCCTTTTTCATTTAAGAGTTTTTAGAAGTAAACTTGCCATCTTAATTTAATGGAAGTGTCATCCAATAATACCTCGCCCTCCTCATCCTTGATGCACTTCACTTTCTCTAAATAGTGAGCTTTCCTTTCTCTTACTTTAGCGAGCCTAGATAATCTTTTGTCCCTGCCTTTATCGCTCAACTCTTCATAAAGGCGCTCAAATGTTGTTGACTTAGCATTAGTCACCGCCATCTTTGCTTCTGACTTGGATGTCTTATAAATTACCTTAAGCTCTGGCTTTTTGTCTTCATCCCTAAACCCTAACCACTCTGTGTAATCGAAATTCTTATCCTTCACTTTACCCTAGACTTCATCATTCCACCACTAATCGCCTTGACGTCCACCAAACATCCCTCTTGAAACCTCTAGTATCTCGGTAGCTATCTTTCTTATGTAGCTAGCATTCATGTCCCACACACTTTTCACATTACTTTCACTACTCCACGCCTCTATATTTCTCAACTTTTCTTCTATCTCGCGAGAAAGGATAGGAGTAAGGCCTCCCATCTCATAGGGAGAGTCGTCAGATTGATCATATCATTAGGAACATAGATTGTTCAGTTGATCTAAAGTTTCTTGATTATTGAACTCGTAGAAGTTTCTCCGTAGGCTCCACTTCTTCCAAACCCTTGGAGAAGGTGTCTTATAGGTCTCAATCCTTTAGATCTAGGGGTAAGGGTCCTATAGAAGTTGTTGATTTTTTGGGAGAAATCCCTAAGGTATTTTATAAATCTTAGATTAGAGAGCCTTCCTATCCCATGGCGTCTGACGTGGAGCTTCCAAGGCAATATTCAGACCCTAGTTTGGGTGTTATCATTGTTGATGAGGATTACACCCCAGATTTGGCCTCCCTCAAGAAGGTTAGGTATGACCCTAAGAATAGCATAAGGTTCTGGTCAATAAGTGGTATACTCAGTCCAACAAAGTGGTTGAGTCTGTTACTCCCCACTCGAAGGGATTAAAATCCCTCACTCCAATATGGTTGTCCATGCGTCTCCCTTCAAGCTAAAGAGTGCAAATCCTTTGGCATTCACCTCGAACATAAATATTGATAGGATTGTCGAGTAGAACAATTATACTAACAAACTGCTTCATACTATGTCTCAGTAGATTGAGGACTCTAAACCCAAGTCTGCTATTCCCAATCCTAGCTTAAGTCTATTTAGGCCCAGCACCAGTAGTGCGATAGAGCCTAATCCAATGTTCAAACCCCCAGAGTTTTAGCATGAACTGTTCCCTAAGCTCAGAGAAGAAATAGCAGTCTCTGGATAACTTGTTGAGTAGCTCGCACAAAGTCTCACCAAATTTCATATTATAGACAAAGGAAAGCCCCCTGAATCTTGTAAATCTAAGGAGACTAGTTCCTCTCCTTCTAAGGGATCCAATCTTTCTCTGTCGCCTAAGAGTATCAAAACTCTCTTTGATAACACTCTTCATAAGCTTGCTGACTGATATCCAAATCAGAAAAACTATTATAAACATCCTTCCTTTCCTGATACTCAATATAAAGAGGATCATCTTCACTCTCAACCAGCTTATGATGGTAGAAACATCATCGAGTGCAATATCAATGGGCTAGTCGAACATCAAATGTATTGTGTCCTCCAGGAAATGGGTGTCAATGTCACCAGCTATAAGTTGAGATGTTCTTTCGATAGAGAATCAGCCTCTATGATTGGTGCAGGTTTTACTGGTATGCTAAAATTCTAGTGGGATAATTATATCTTTGAAGACCATAAATTCAATATTCTTTCCGCTACCACTGCCATCACAGCAGTGAAGAATGAAGGTGGTATGGAAGTAGAAGATTCTGAAGTCCGTCAAGATGCTAGTGCCACTCTGCTTTACCACATAGCTAAACACTTTGTAGGTGAACCTAAACTCTTCCAGGATAGAAGTCTAGAAATCCTGAACAACCTTACGTATCCTACATTAGGAGACTTTAGGTGGTATAAAGACTAATTTCTAGCCAAGATCATGACTAGGCCTGATTGCAATAGTGACTTCTGGAAAGATAGGTTCATTAGCGGTCTACCTCCCTTATTTGCCAATAAGGTTAGAGCCAAAATCCAGGATAGGTGTGGTGGTAAATTCCCTTATGACTAGATGACTTACGGTGATGTAGTCAGCATTGTTATTACCATAGCCTCAGATTTGTGTACTGACCTCAAGATTAAGAGTCAACTCAAAAAAGATAGGTTGACCACTAGAGCGGAATTAGGTAGTTTCTGCCGAGATTTTGGATTTGGTAATATTGACTCTCCCCCTTCACAGGTGAATAATAAGAAGTCTAAGAAGTCCTTTCATAAGTCTAAAAGGCCTATAAAGAATAAGGACAGAGTTGAAAAGCCTAAACGGAAGTTTAGAAAACATAGGCCTTCCAATAAGGAAGATGTTTGCTGGAACTGTGGAAAGATAGGACATAGAGCCAGTCAGTGTAAGTCTTCTAAGAGGAATATAGTGATTTGGAAAATATTAATGTCGCTTATGAGTTTGAAGGAAGCCAGTCAGAATCAGAAGACTCTTATACAAGGAATTGCGAAGGTGTTTTTTATGATTGTACCTCAAACACCATTAGCGTTATCTTTGAGGATTCAAAAGGAATTCTGTTTGATATCATAGACCATATTAAGGATGATGAGTCTAGATCCAAGCATCTTGTTGAACTTAAGAAAATTATCCTTAGTTCAGACAAACCCCCTCCGTCTAAGTTCATAGAACCTTTTAGTATAAAGCAAATCTTCTCTAAGTTTGATAAGCCTGCTGAACCTTCTGTCTCTGACTTGTAAAAAGAGATGAACACTCTTAAATAGGAAGTCAAAAAGTTGAAGTCTCGACTGAATAAGATTGAAGTCGAGATACTTGCCTCTCAGGTCTTTCGAGACGATTCCTCGCAAGTAGACAAAGGAATGTCTGTTGCTCCTCCCCATACTGAATACCTCCCTAATTTCCCAGGTGAGCAATACAGTCCTAATATCCTGGAAGAACCTAGTCCTTCAGTATTCTCTATTAAATCCCTTTGTCCGTATATCCCATCAAATTGGTGATTGCTAAAGACTTTGTGTTAAACAAGATTGCCTTGTTCGACACTGAGGCTGATCACAACTGTATTGTGAAAGGTCTTATTCCTCTTAAATACCTTGAGAAGGGTACTACACGCTTGTTTTTTGCTATTGGAGAGCGGATGAAAATAGATTATAAATTATCTAGAGCTCATATTTGTAACAATAATATTTGCTTTTACGAATGATTTTGTAATAACTGACAATATCAATGAAGATATTATTCTTGGTTTGCCTTTCATTAATCAGTTAAAACCTTATACTGATGATTTACAGGGAATTCATGCATCTGTCCTTGGTCGAAAGATCTTTTTCCCATTCGTTAAATCTCTTTCTCTAGAAGAAAGTTTGTTTTTAAAGAATAAAACTGTTGTAAAAATTAACAGGCTTTCCTATCATATTTCTTTTCTCAAAAATGAGTTTAAGATTGAACAAATTAAACAAACCTTAAAAATCCCGGGGATGATTGCTAAGATCGATTCCCTTTTGAAAAAATTTGAATCTAAAGTTTGTTCTAATTTGCCAACTGCCTTTTGGGAAATAAAAAGGCATTCTGTTGAGCTTTCATACATTGATGAATTTGTTAAAAGGACTATTACCATAAAGGCTAGGCCTATTCAAATGAACCATGAAATCTTGGAAGTTTGCAAGTCTCAGATTATCCATTTACTAGAAAATGGTATAATCCGCCCCTCTAACTCTCCTTGAAGTTGTTCTGCATTTTATGTTAATAATTCTGCAGAAAATTAAAGATGAGCCCTGCGGCTTGTAATTATAAGCCTTTGAATGCTGTTTTGAAATGGATTCGCCATCCAATCCGAAATAAAAGGGATCTTCTTAAGCGAACTTATAAAGCAAACCTTTATAGTAAGTTCGATATGAAGTCTGGATTTTGGCAGATTCAAATCGTTGAAAAGGATCATTAAAAAATTGCTTTTAACGTACCTTTTGGACATTATGAATGGAATGTCATGCCTTTTGGATTGAAAAATGCTCCATCTGAATTTCAGAACATAATGAACAATATTTTGAATCCTTACTCTTAGATGTCTATTGTTTATATAGATGATGTTTTGATATTTTTTGAGGACATAGATTGTCATTTCAAACATTTGAAAACATTTTTCAATATTGTTAAAAAAATGGCTTAGTTGTTAGTGCTAAGAAAATAAAGCTCTTTCAAACCTCTATTAGATTTTTACGGCACGAACTGTACCAAGGAAGCCTTAATCCCATTTGCAGAGCCATATAGTTCTCAAGTAAGTTTCTAGATGAGATCAGGGAAAAAAAGTTAGTTACAAAGATTTTTAGGAAACCTAAACTATGTCGCTGATTTTATCCCTAACATCAGGCAAATCTGCAAGCCCTTATATAGACGCCTTAGGAAGACCCTGGTACCATGGAGTGATGAACAAACTAAGGCAGTCAAGAGAATTAAGAAGATAGTCCAAAATCTTCCTTGCCTAGGAATTCCTAACCCCGAAGCCTTTATGATTGTAGAAACAAATGCTTCTAAACTAGGTTATGGAGGGATTCTTAAGGAGCTTATTAACCTAGATAGTTGTGAACAACTAGTGAGGTTTACTTCGGGAGTCTGGAATTCTAACCAAAAGAACTATAGCACTATAAAAAAAGAAGTTTTATCTATAGTGCTATGTATCACTAAATTTCAAGATGATTTGGTCAATAAACCATTTTTAATTTGAGTTGATTGAAAATCAGCTAAAGAAATTTTATTTAAAGATGTTAAAAATCTTGTTTCTAAACAAATTTTTGTTAGATGGCAAGCTCTACTACCTAGTTTTGATTTTGAAATTGAATATATCAAAGGAGAATACAACTCTCTGCTTGATTTCCTAACACGTGAATTTCTACAGGGTCATGAAGCCATCTAGGCCCAACTCACCGTTTAAAAATGTTAGGTCCGAAAGGCCGACCCCTACGGTCAGATCTTTCCTTCCTTCTGACCTGGCCCAATAGAGGCCTTCATTTTCACCCTTACCTAGTTCAGCCCAAAGCTAAATAAGTTTGCCATGTTAGGAAAAATTCAAAAAATCACAAGTCCAACACCTGAAGGCCCAAAATCAGAAACCCTTTCAAAGGACCAAACTAAGCACAGTTATGAAATTCCGATCCCAGAGTCGTTTGCCCAGGCTGTTACTCCAAGTGTCCAGCCCAACAAATAGTCTTCTCAAACCTAGTCCTCTCGGACCCAAGAGTCTTTTGATTATGTTCCTATTAGGGCGTTTTCTATTTTGGCCTTAAATAAGGATTATCAAACAGGTAGGGTCCAAGACTTAATCAAACCATGCTATCTTAACTCGAACCACATAGATAGTTTTGACCCACTCCATACTCGCCTGTACTATGAGGCCATTCTTGTTAATACTGACTTCATTGAGATCGAGCATGTGTATTATGAGAAAAACACAGAATTCATTCTTTATTCTCAATTCACTATCAAAATCTTTGCTATCCTCCAAGATAGTGATTCTCATTCGGACTATTCGCCTATAGAAGAATATAATGATGGAGAAAATATTAACGTCGCTTATGAGTCTGAAGGAAGCCAGTCAGAATCTGAAGACTCTTGTATAGGGAATTGCGAAGGTATTTTTTATGATTGTACCTCAAACACCATTAGCATTATCTTTGAGGATTCAAAAGGAATTTTATTTGATATCATAGACCATATTAAGGATGATGAGTCTAGAGCAAACTTAAGAAAATTATCCTTAGTTCAGACAAACCCCCTCCATCTAAGGTCATAGAACCTTTTAGTATGAAGCAAATCTTCTCTAAGTTTGATAAGCCTGCTGAACCTTCTGGCCCACTTTTCAGCTTCATCCAAGGCGGCCCTCAAGAAAAAGCTACAACAGGCACTTCTTGATTTAGACAACCAGGAAGAAGCCACTTTTTTTGCAACTCCTTGCAAAAGCTGGATCCTCAGAAGACTCCTTAGATAACAAAGATATGTCTTATCCTAAATGTATAGCACAGGCCTATCTAGGTCTCAATCCTTTAGATCTAGGGATAAGGGTCCTATAGAAGTTGTTGATTTTTCGGGAGAAATCCCTAAGGCATTTTATAAATCTCAGATTAGAGAACCTTCTAGTCCCACTGCGTCTTTCATGGAGCCTTCAAGGCAATATTCACACCCTGGTTTGTGTGTTATCGTCACTGGTGAGGATTACACCCTAGATCTGGCCTCCCTCAAGAAGCTTTGGTATGACCCTAAGAATAACATAAGGTTTAAATGGTATCTTGACACCTACTCCAAGAGCCAACAAGCTTTGTTCGGAAAATAGTGGATCTTTGACATGAAGCGTTTCAAATATGATATCAAATTCTTCAGGTAATATGAGATCACTGGTAAACATGATGACCAACAGGAGTCCTTGCAGGTCTTGGTCAATAAGTGGTATACTCAGTCCAACAAAGTGGTTGAGTCTGTTACCCCCCCCATCGAAGGGATTAAAATCCCTCACTCTAATATGGTTGTCCCTGCGTCTTCCTTCAAGCTAAAGAGTGCAAATCCTTCGACATTCGCCTCGAATGTAGATATTGATAGGATTGTTGAGCAAAACAATTATACTAACAAACTGCTTCATACTGTGTCTCAGCAGATTGAGGACTATAAACCCAAGTCTGCAATCCCCAATACTAGCTTAAGTCTATTTAGGCCTAGCACCAGTAGTGCGATTGAGCCTAATCCTATGTTTAAACCCTCGGAGTTTCGGCGTGAACTATTTCGTAAGCTCAGATAGGAAATAGCAGTCTTTGGATAGCTTGTTGAGCAGCTCGTACAAAGTCTTGCCAATTTTCATGTTTTCGACAAAGGAAAGCCCCCCGAATCTTCTAAATCTAAGGAGACTAGTTCCTCTCCTTCTAAGGGATCCAATCTTTCTCCGTCATCCAATAGTATCAAAACTCTCTCTGATAACTCTCTTCATAAGCTTTCTGACCGATATCTAAATTGGAAAAACTATTACAAACGTACTTCCTTTCCTGATACTCAATATGAAGAGGATCATCTTCACTCTCAATCAGCTTATGATGGTAAAGGCATCGTCGAGTGGAATATCAACGGGCTAGCCAAACATCAGATATACCGTGTCCTCAAGGAAATGATTGTCTGTGTCACAAGCTATAAGTTGAGAGGTTCTTTCTATAGAGAAACAACCTCTATGATTGCTGCAGGTTTCACTGGTATGCTAAAATTCTGGTGGGATAATTATATCTCCAAAGACCAGAAATTCAATATTCTTTTCTACCACTGTCATCACAATGATAAAGACTGAAGGTGGTATGGAAGTAAAAGATTTTGAGGTACGTCAGGATGCTATTGCCACTCTACTTTACCACATAGCTAAATACTTTGTAGGTAAACCTAAACTCTTCCAGGATAGAAGTCTAGAAATCCTCAACAACCTTAGGTGTCCTAAATTAAGAGATTTTAGGTTGTATAAAGACCAATTTCTAGCCAAGATCATGACTAGGCCTGACTATGATAGTGACTTTTGGAAAGATAGGTTCACTAGTGGTCTACCTCCCTTATTTGCCGATAAGGTTAGAGCCAAAATCCGGGATAGGTGTGGTGGTAAAATCCCCTATGACCAGATGACTTACGGTGATGTAGTTAGTATTGTTAATAGCCTTAGAACTGTGTACTGACCTCAAGCTTAAGAGTCAACTCAAAAAAGATAGGTTGACCACTAGAGCGGAATTAGGTAGTTTCTGCCGAGATTTTGGATTTGGCAATATTGACTCTCCCCCTTCAAAGGTGAACAAGAAGAAGTCTAAGAAGTGCTTTCATAAGTCTAGAAAGCCTAGAAAGAATAATGACAGAGCTGAAAAGCCTAAACGGAAGTTTAGAAAACATAGGCCTTCCAGTAAGGAAGATGTTTGCTGGAACTATGGAAAGACAGGAGATAGAACTAGTTAGTGTAAGTATTCTAAGAAGAAGAAAAAGATTAATCTTTAAGGTCTAGACGGTGATACAAAGGATGAAATCTTTGCTATCCTCCAAGATAGTGATTCCCGTTCTGAATATTCGCCTTCAGAAGAATATAGTGATGAAGAAAATATTAACATCGCTTATGAGTCCAAAGGAAGCTAGTCAGAATCGGAAGACTCTTATACAGGGAATTGCGAAGGTGTTTTTTGTGATTATACCTCAAACACCATTAGCGTTATCTCTGAGGATTCAAAAGGAATTTAGTTTGATATCATAGACCATATTAAGGATGATAAATCTAGAGCTAAGTATGTTGTCAAACTTAACAAAATTATCCTTAGTTCAGACAAACCCCCTCAGTCTAAGGTCATAGAACCTTTTAGTATGAAGGAAATCTTCTCTAAGTTTGATAAGCCTGCTATCCTGGAAGAACCCAGTCCTTTAGTATTCTATATTAAATCCCTTAGTCAGCGTATCCCCATCAAATTGGTGATTGCTAAAGACTTTGTGTTAAATAAGATTTCCTTGTTTGGCACTGGGGCTGATCGCAACTGTATTGTGAAAGGTCTTATTCCTCTAAAGTACCTTGAGAAGGGTACTACGCGCTTGTTTTCTGCTACTGGAGAGCAGATGAAAATAGATTATAAATTATCTAGAGCTCATATTTGTAACAATAATATTTGCTTTACGAATGATTTTGTAATAACTGAAAATATTAATGAAGATGTTATTCTTGGTTTGCCTTTCACTAATCAGTTAAAACCTTATACTGATGATTTACAGGGAATTCATGCATCTGTCCTTGGTCAAAAGGTCGTTTTCCCATTTGTTAAATCTCTTTCTCGAGAAGAAAGTTTGTTTTTAAAGAATAAAACAGTTGTAAAAATTAACAGGCTTTCCTCTCATATTTCTTTTCTAAAAAATGAGATTAAGATTGAACAAATTACACAAACTTTAAAAACCCCTGGGATGATTGCTAAGATCAATTCCCTTTTGTAAAAATTTAAATCTAAAGTTTATTCTAATATGCCAACTGGCTTTTGGGAAATAAAAAGGCATTATGTTTAGTTCCATACATTGATGGATTTGATTAAAGGACTATTTCCACAAAGGCTAGGCCTATTCAAATGAACCATGAAATGTTGGAAGTTTGCAAGTCTGAGATTAACCATTTACTAGAAAATGGTATAATCTGCCCCTCTAACTCTCCTTGGAGTTGTTCTGCATTTTATGTTAATAATTCTGCAGAAAAGGAAAGAGGAGCCCCGTGGCTTGTAATTAATAATAAGCCTTTGAATGTTATTTTGAAATGGATTCGCCATCCAATCCCAAACAAAAGGCATCTTCTTAAGCGAACTTATAAAGCAAACCTTTATAGTAAGTTCGACATGAAGTCTGGATTCTGGCAGATTCAAATCGCTGAAAAGGATCATTACAAAACCGCTTTTAACATACCTTTTGGACATTATGAATGGAATATCATGCCTTTTGGATTGAAAAATGCTCCATCTGAATTTCAGAACATAATGAACAATATTTTCAATCCTTACACTTATATGTCTATTCTTTATATAGATGATGTTTTGACCTTTTCTTAGGACATAGATTATCATTTCAAACATTTAAATATGTTTTTCAATATTGTTAAACAAAACGGCTTAGTTGTTAGTGCTATGAAAATATAGCTCTTTCAAACCTCAATTAGATTTTTAGCGCACGACCGGTAACAAGGAAGCCTTAAGCCCATTTGCAGAGCCATAGAATTCTCAAGTAAGTTTCTAGATGAGATCAGGGAAAAAAACTTAGTTACAAAGATTTTTAGGAAAGCTAAACTATGTCGTTGATTTTATCCCTAACATAAGGCAAATCTGCGAGCCCTTATATAGACGCCTTAGGAAGACCCCGGTACCTTGGAGTGATGAACAAACTAAGGCAGTCAAGAGAATTAAGAAGATAGTCCAAAATCTTCCTTGCCTAGGAATTCCTAACCCCGAAGCCTTTATGATTGTAGAAACAAATACTTCTAAACTAGGTTATGGAGGGATTCTTAAGGAGCTTATTAACCCAGATAGTTGTGAACAACTAGTGAGGTTTACTTCGGGTGTCTGGAACTCTACCCAAAAGTACTATAGCACTGTGAAAAAAAATGTTTTATCTATAGTGATATGTATCACTAAATTTCAAAATGATTTGATCAACAAACCATTTTTACTTCGAGTTGATTGCAAATCAACAAAAGAAATTTTATTTAAAGATGTTAAAGATCTTGTTTCTAAACAAATTTTTGCTAGATGGCAAGCTCTACTATCTAGTTTTGATTTTGAAATTGATTATATCAAAAGAGAAAACAATTCTTTTCCTGATTTCCTAACATGTGAATTTCTACAGGGTCATGAAGCCATACAGGCCCAACTCACCATTTAAAAACGTTAGGTCCAAAAGGCCGACCCCTACGATCAGACCTTTACTTCCTTCTGACCTGTCCAAACAAAGGCCTTCATTTCCTCCCTTACCTAGTTCAGCCGAAAGCCAAAATAAGTTTGCCGTTTTAGGAAACAATTCCCAAATCACAGGTCCAACACTTGAAGGCCCAAAATCAGAAACATCTTCAAAGGTCCAAACTAAGAAGAATTATGTAATTCTGATCCCAGAGTCTTTTGCCCAGGCTATTACCCTAAGTGTCCTGCCCAACAAACGGTCTTCTCAAACCCAGTCCTCTCAGACCCAAGAGTTTTCTGATTATGTTGCGTGCCTATCAGTTTTTCTTTCCGGTGGGAAAGTAATGATAAAGTAGTCACTCACAAGACATAAAGTGGGCATCCCCACTTGTGCAACAACAAAGGTATCTAGAACAGTACCAGGACTAGATTCCTGTTAGGAATAGTAAACTTATCCCCGCGAAAAATAATTTTGTTCCTTTGGAACTCTATTTTCCACAGAGATTAGAACTCCTATTACTCATAGGATTCTAGATAGGCATGTGCTATACCTTTAGGATAACACTTATATTTGTTATCTGAGGAGTCTTCTGAGGATCCATCTTTTACAAGGAGTTATAGAAGAGTGGCTTCTTCTTGGTTGTCTAAATCAAGAAAGGCCTATTGTATCTTCTTCTTGAGGGCCGCCTTGGATGAAGCTGAAGAAGTGGGATGAGCTGCTACTTTCCCTTTAATCAGAATTGGGGATTTCGGCTTAGCCACCCATCCTTTTACCATTATCTCCTCCGATAAATACTGGATATGATCAAATTCAGTGACTTTGAAGTTCTTGCTGATAATGTATGAAATCCTTTTCTGGATGAAATATTTGCACACTTGATGTGTGCGGGCAAAGTGGAGATTTCCTGTGTCTTCTAAAAATCTTCAAACTTTTGCAGGAACTGTTGAGGGAGGTTTTCCATTTTTCCTCCAAATGCTTTCCACCAGTCCTAAAACCACCTATGGGCAGTGGCTTTAACCAGATCTGAACTGTACTTAATAAACCATGTATGGGTAGGTCTGAGGTATATGAAATTATACCATGCTTGTTTGTATGTGAACCAGTTGTAAGTTTGGGGTTTATGTCTCATACTCAGAGGTATGGGTAGGTCTGAGGTACATGAAATTATACCATGCTTGTTTGTATGTAAACCAGTTGTAAGTTTGGGGTTTATGTCTCATACTCAGAGGTATGGGGGTGAGAAGATGATCAGCTTCCAGTCAAATAGGGTGAGAATCCTTTTGATAGTGAATTGAGAATAAAGAATGAATTCTGGGTTTTTCTCAGAATACACATGCTCAATCTCAATGAAGTCAGTGTCAACAAGAATGGCCTCAAAGTACAGGAGAGTATGGAGTGGGTCGGAACTATCTATGTAGATCGAGTTAAGGTAGTAGGGTTTGAATAAGTCTTGGACCATACCTGTTTCATAATCCTTGTCAAAGGCCAAAATAGGAAATTCCCTAGTAGGAACATAATCGAAAGACTCTTGGGTCTAAGAGGACTAGATTTGAGAAGACTAATTGTTTGGCTGGACACTTGGGGTAACAGCCTGGGCAAATGACTCTGGGATTAGAATTTCATAACTCTTCTTAGTTTGGATCTTTGAAAAGGTTTCTGATTTTGGGCCTTCTGGTGTTGGACCTGTGATTTGGGGAATTTTTCCTAAAATAGCAAACTTATTTTGGCTTTGGGCTGTACTAGATAAGGGAGGAAATGAAGGCCTCTGTTGGGCCAGGTCAGAAGGAAGGAAAGGTCTGACCGCAGGGGTTGGCCTTTCGGACCTAACGTTTTTAAATGGTGAGTTGGTCCTGGATGGCTTCATGACCCTGTAGAAATTCATGTGTTAGCAAGAGAGTTGTTTTCTCATTTGATATCTTCAATTTCAAAATCAAAACTAGATTATAGAGCTTGCTATCTAGCAAAAATTTGTTTAGAAACAAAATTTTTAACATCTTTAAATAAAATTTCTTTTGCTGATTTGCAATCAACTCGAAGTAAAAATGGTTTATTGACCAAATCATCTTGAAATTTAGTGATACATAGCACTATAGATAAAATTTATTTTTTTTACAGTGCTATAGTTCTTTTGGGTAGAGTTCCAGATTCCCGAAGTAAACCTCACTAGTTGTTCACAATTATCTGGGTTAATACGCTGCTTAAGAATCCCTCCATAACCTAGTTCAGAAGTATCTGTTTCAACAGTCATAAAGGCTTTTGGGTTAGGAATTCCTAAGCAAGGAAGATTTTGTACTATCTTCTTAATTCTCTTGACTGCCTTAGTTTGTTCATCACTCCAAGGTACCGAGGTCTTGCTAAGGCGTCTATAAAGGGCTCGCAAATGCTCTTAAGGCTTCCTTGGTACAGGTCATGCCCTAAAAATCTAATAGAGGTTTGAAAGAGCTTTAGTTTCTTAGCACTAACAACCAAGCCATTTTGTTTAACAATATTAAAAAATGTTTTCAAATGTTTAAAATGAGAATCTATGTCCTCAGAAAAAATCAAAACATCATCTATATAAAGAATAGACACATAAGAGTAAGGATTGAAACTATTGTTCAGTATGTTCTGAAATTCAGACGGAGCTTTTTTCAATCCAAAAGGCATGACATTCCATTCATAATATCCAAAAGGTATGTTAAAAGCGGTTTTGTAATGATCCTTTTCAGCGATTTGAATCTGCCAGAATCCAGACTTCATGTCGAACTTACTATAAAGGTTTATTTTATAAGTTTGCTTAAGAAAATCCCTTTTGTTTGGGATTGGATGGCGAATCCATTTCAAAACAGCATCCAAAGGCTGATAATTAATTACAAGCCGTGGGTCTCTTCTTTCCTTTTCTACAGAATTATTAACATAAAATGCAGAACAACTCCAAGGAGAGTTAGAGGGGCGGATTATACCATTTTCTAGTAAATGGTTAATCTCAAACTTGCAAACTTCCAACATTTCATGGTTCATTTGAATAGGCCTAGCCTTTGTGGGAATAGTGCTTTCATCAAATCCATCAACGTATGGAAGCTCAACAGAATGCCTTTTTATTTCCCAAAAGGTAGTTGGCAAATTAGAACAAACTTTAGATTCAAATTTTTTCAAAAGGGAATGATCTTAGCAATCATCCGCGGGGGTTTTAAAGTTTGTTTAATTTGTTCAATCTTAATCTCATTTTTGAGACAAGAAATATGAGAGGAAAGCCTGTTAATTTTAAAAACAGTTTTATTCTTTAAAAACAAACTTTCTTCTGGAGAAAGAGATTTAACGAATGGGAAAAAGAACTTTTGACCCAGGACAAATGCATGAATTCCCTGTAAATGATCAGTATAAGGTTTTAACCTATAATCTATTCTCACAAGTCAGAGACAGAAGTTTCAGCAGGCTTATTAAACTTAGAGAAGATTTGCTTCATACTAAAAGGTTCTATGACCTTAGACGTAGGGGGTTTATTTTAAGTAAGGATAAGTTTCTTAAGTTCAACAAGATACTTGGTTTTAGACTCATCATCCTTAATATGGTCTATGATATCAAACAGAATTCTTCTGATTCTGATTGGCTTCCTTTCGATTCATAAGCGACGCTAATATTTTCTTCATTACTATATTCTTCTGAAGGCGAATAGTCAGAATGAGAATCACTATCTTGGAGGATAGCAAAGATTTTCTCTTTTTTATCATCGTATAGACCTAGGAGATTAATCTTTTTCTTTTGCTTAGAAGACTTACACTGACTGGCTCTATGTCCTGTCTTTCCATAGTTCCAGCAAACATCTTCCTTATTGGAAGGCCTATGTTTTCTAAACTTCTGTTTAGGCTTTTAATCTCTGTCGTTATTCTTTCTAGGCTTTCTAGACTTATGAAAGCACTTCTTAGACTTCTTCTTATTCACCTTTGAAGTGGGAGAGTCAATATTACCAAATCCAAAATCTCGGCAAAAACTACCTAATTCCGCTCTAGTGGTCAACCTATCTTTTTTGAGTTGACTCTTAAGATTCAGGTCAGTACACAGTTCTAAGGCTGTGGTATTAATAATGCTGACTACATCACCGTAAGTCATCTAGTCATAGGGTATTTTAACCATATATATCCCGGATTTTGGCTCTAACCTTATCGGCAAATAAGGGAGGTAGACCACTAATGAACCTATCTTTCCAGAAGTCACTATTGCAGTCAGTCCTAGTCATGATCTTGGCTAGAAATTGGTCTTTATACCACCTACAGTGTCCTAATTTAGGACACCCAAGCTTGTTCAGGATTTCTTGACTTCTATCCTGGAAGAGTTTAGGTTTACCTACAAAGTGTTTAGCTATCTGGTAAAGTATAGCGGAACTAGTATCCTGACGGACCTTGTAATCTTCTACTTCCATACCACCTTCATTCTTCACCATTGTAATGACAGTCATAGCAGAAAGAATATTGAATTTTTGGTCTTCGGAGATATAATTATCCCACCAGAATTTCAGCATACCAGTAAAACCTGCAGCAATCATAGAGGTTTCTTCTCTATTGGAAGAACCTCTCAACTTATAGCTGGTGACACAGACACCCATTTCCTGGAGGACATGGTACATCTGATGTTCGGCTAGCCCGTCGATATTCTACTTGATGATACCTCTACCATCATGAGCTGATTGAGAGTGAATATGATCCTCTTTATATTGAGTATCGAGAAAGGAAGGACATTTGTAATAGTTTTTTCGATTTGTATATCGATCAGCAAGCTTATGAAGAGAGTTATCAGAGAGAGTTTTTATATTCTCGGATGACGAAGAATGATTGGATCCGTTAGAAGGAAAGGAACTAGTCTCCTTAGATTTAGAACATTCAAGGGCCTTTCCTTTGTCGGAAATATGAAATTTGGCGAGACTTTGTGCGAGCTGCTCAACAAGCTTTCCAGAGACTGCTGTTTCTTCTTCAATCTTAGGGAACAGTTCACACCGAAACTCTGGGGGTTTAAACATAGGATTAGGCTCTATCTCACTACTGGTGCTGGGCCTAAACAGACTTAAGCTAGGATTGGGGATAGCAGACTTTGGTTTAGAGTCCTCAATCTGCTGAGACACAGTATGAAGTAGTTTGTTAGTATAATTGTTCTGCTCGACAATCCTATCAATATCTGCATTTGAGGCAAATGCCAAAGGATTTGCACTCTTAAGCTTAAAGGGAGACGCAGCGACAATCGTATTAAAGTGAGGGATTTTAATCCCTTCGAGGGAGGAGTAACAGACTCAACCACTTTGTTGGACTGAGTATACCACTTATTGACCGAGGCCTGCAAGGACTCCTATTGGTCTTCAAGTTTACCAGTGACCTCAAACCACCTGAAAAATTCAATATCACATTTCAAACGCTTCATTTCAGAGATCGACTGTTTTCGAAACAAAGCTTGCTGGCTCTTGGAATAGGTATAAAGATACCATTTAACTCTTATGCTATTATTAGGGTCATACCAAAGCTTCTTGCGGGAGGCCAGATCTGGTGTGTAATCCTTATCAATGATGATAACACCCAAACCAGGGTCTGAATATTGCCTTGGAGGCTCCACGTCAGACGTCATGGGACTGGAAGGTTCTCTAATCTGAGATTTATAAAATACCTTAGGGATTTATCCTAAAAAATCAACAGCTTCTATAATACCCTTATCCCTAGATCTAAAGGATTGAGACCTATAAGACATCTCCTCCGGGGTTTAGAAGAAGTGGAGCCTACGGAGAAACATCTATGAGTTCAGGAATCAAGAAACTTTAGATCAACCGAACCATCCATGTTCTGAATGATACATTCAATCTGACAACTCTCCGTATGAGATGGAACAGGTTGGGTAGTGCCATCAAAATGCCAATCTGTATTGGCTAGGAGGTTGTTCCATTTGAGGAGGCGAGGAACAAAGACCATACTATGCTCGTGGTTAGCTTTCATAAGCATAGTTACGCCTTTGGCACTCTCTGTCTTAGCCTTAGGGGCTAAGATAGTCCTCATCAACCTGTAATACACACGATATATGACAACTACTTCTCTAGCATAAGATTTGTTGTTCATATTCATCGTCTTAATGTTTAAAGTCAATATATCCAAAACATTTGGATCATTGATATCAACAGAAAAATTAGGATAGCAATTAAAGTAAACAGGGACACCTGTAAGATTACGTTCAAGGGTTCCTAACAGAGAATCATTAAAATTATGAAAACGTGCATCACGAAGTAAAGCACAAACAGGAATATTAAGTCCTTTTCTAAATAAAGGCTTCACAATAACTTGAACCAGACCTATATGCAAGTAATTAAAATTAGATTTATATCTAATTATATCTTGATCATTTAACAATTTTATAACTTCTAAAGAGTTATTTATGGCAACGATCGATTCACAAGTTTTAATGTTGTGATTATTAACAAAACTAAAATGACCTATCTGGTAGATCTTATGAAAAGGTTCTTTGGGGATACTCTAGTTATCCAGATTAGATTCAGTAACAGCAATCTGAGTTGCACGAGAAGAAAGGTTTATAGAATTTAAAATAGTTTGATTATTCATCAAAGAAAAGATACTGTCAAGAGTAAGGGGAAGACAAAGGTAAAATTCAGGTGAGAAAACACAATAACTTGGCTAAGGTATAGATTGTAGCTAAATCTTATTACAACTAGTTTGCTAACATCGACACATCCTCTAGGCTTTACCTCTACTTCTTCTAGAGTTATCTAGGAGACGGGAACACCTAATGGTCACTATCAACGCCTACCACGACTACATGGACCAAAGGGACAGGCTTGCCAACGTTTAATCCAAAAATTAATTGGATACCTTACAATCATAGAAGAAATTAAGTACCTCATACAGCATAGAAAAATAACAATACAGTATAACAGGAATTAGTCATAAAAAGTAACTTAACAAAATTAAAGAAATTTAACCCATAAAATTTTCCTTTGAAAACCCTTAGACTCAAGACAGTATATGTGTTTAGTTGCTCATGTTAAACACACATACAACCATCATGGCTCTGATACCAGGGAAGCAGGATCAACAATAACCCACCTAGTGCTTTCACCACTAACCTAGCTGAGTTGATAGAATTATATAAATATAAATAATATTAAAAGCTTAATATAAAAAGATTGGAGTAAAAGCTTACTTAAAACATTATCTTTATTCAAGATAAAGAAGAGATTACAATAGTCAACTAAATGACCAGCGGCTATAAGCATGACCAGAAGGCTAATAAGTATTTTGGCAGAGTTTTATTTTTCAATATCTTCTACTGAGACTCTGAGTGTCTATTGATATACCTAAGAGAACGACGTAAGGTTTAAGATCCTTATGCATGGATGAACTAGATGGTGCCGACACTAAGTAGTGGGACCCTATGACACCTTGCTTCTTTAGTGGGTCTGGTAGCTAAAGGTGACCGACAATAATCAATTGGTGGACCCTATTATAGACGCGTGACAGAAGGATAAGATTCCTTCGAACAAGTGGACAAAATGCGTGCCTATCAGTTTTTCTTTCCAGTGGGAAAGTAAGGATAAAGTAGGCACTCACAAGGCATAAAGTGGGCATCCCCACTAGTGCAAAAACAAAGGTATCTAGAATAGTACCCGGACTAGATTCCTGTTAGGAATAGTAAACTTATCCCCGCGAAAAATAATTTTGTCCCTTTGGAACTCTATTTTCCACAGTGATTAGAACTCCTATTACTCATAGGATTCTAGATAGGCATGTGCTATACCTTTAGGATAACACTTATATTTGTTATCTGAGGAGTCTTTTGAGGATTCATCTTCTACAAGGAGTTATAGAAGAGTGGCTTCTTCTTGGTTGTCTAAATCAAGAAGGGCCTGTTGTAGCTTCTTCTTGAGGGCCGCCTTAGATGAAGTTGAAGAAGTAGGCTGAGCTGTTGCGTTCCCTTTGCTCGAAATTGGGGATTCTGGCTTAGGCACCCATCTTTTTACCATTATATCCTCCAATAAATACTTGATACGATTAAATTCAGTGACTTTGAAGTCCCAGCTGATAATGTATGAAATCCTTTTCTGGATGAAATATTTGCACATCTTGATGTGTGCGGGCAAAGTGGTGATTTCCTGAGTCTTCTGAAAATCTTCAAACTTCTGCAAGAACTGTTGAGGGAGGTTTTCCATTTTTCCTCCGATTGCTTTCCACCAGTCATAAAACTACGTAGGGATAGTGGCTTTAACCAGATCTGAACTGTACTTGACAAACCATGTATGGTTAGGTCTGAGGTACATGAAATTATACTATGCTTGTTTGTATGTGAACTAGTTGTAAGTTTGGGGTTTATGTCTCATACTCAGAGGTATAGGGAAGATGATCAACTTTCCACTCAATGGGCTGAGAATCCTTTTGATAGTGAATTAAGAATAAACAATGAATTTTGGGTTTTTCTCAGAATACACATGCTCAATCTCAATGGAGTCAGTGTCAATAAGAATGGCCTCAAAGTACAAATGAGTATGGAGTGGGTCAGAACTATCTATGTAGTTCGAGTTAAGGTAGCCGGGTTTGATTAAGTCTTCACCCTAACTGTTTCACAATCCTTGTCTAAGGCCAAAATAGGAAATGCCCTAGTAGAAACATAATTGAAAGACTCTTGGGTCTGAGAGGACAGGGTTTGTGAAGACTGTTTGTTGGGCTGGACACTTGGGGTAACAGCCTGGGCAAACGACTCTGGGATCAGAATTTCATAAATCTTCTTAGTTTGGACCTTTGAAGAGGTTTATGATTTTGGGACTTCAGGTGTTGGACTTGTGATTTGGGGAATTTTTATTAAAACGGCAAAATTATTTTGGCTTTGGGCCGGACCAGGTAAGGAAGGAAACGAAGGCCTCTGTTGGGCTAGGTCAGAAGGAAGGAAAGGTCAGACCGTCGGGGTCAGCCTTTCGAACCTAACATTTTTAAATGGTGAGTTGGGCCTGTATGGATTCATGACCCTGTAGAAATTCACGTGTTAGGAAATCAGGAAGAGAGTTGTTTTCTCCTTTAATATATTCAATTGTAAAATCAAAACTAGATAGTAGAGCTTGCCATCTAGCAAAATTTTGTTTAGAAACAAGATTCTTAACATCTTTAAATAAAATTTCTTTTGCTGATTTACAATCAACTCGAAGTAAAAATGGTTTATTGACCAAATCATCTTGAAATTTAGTGATACATAGCACTATAGATAAAACTTCTTTTTTCACAGTGCTACAGTTCTTTTGGGTAGAGTTCCAGACTCCCGAAGTAAACCTCACTAGTTGTTCACAACTACTTAGGTTAATACGCTGCTTAAGATTCCCTCCATAACTTAGTTCAGAAGCATATGTTTCTACAATCATAAAGGCTTCTAGGTTAGGGATTCCTAGGCAAGGAAGATTTTGGACTATCTTCTCAATTCTCTTGACTGCCTTAGTTTGTTCATCACTCCAAGGTACCGGGGTCTTCCTAAGGCATCTATATAAGGGCTCGCAAATTTGCTTGATGTTAGGGATAAAATCAGTGGCATAGTTTAGGCTTCCTAAAAATCTTTGTAACTGAGTTTTTTTCCTAATCTCATCTGGAAACTTACTTGAGAACTCTATGGCTCTGTAAATGGGCTTAAGGCTTCCTTGGTACAAGTCATGAACTAAAAATCTAATAGAGGTTTGAAAGAGCTTTATTTTCTTAGCACTAACAAGCGACCCATTTTGTTTAAGAATATTGAAAAACGTATTCAAATGTTTGAAATGAGAATCTATGTCCTCAAAAAAGATCAAAACATCATCTATATAAACGATAGACATATAAGAGTAAGGATTGAAAATATTGTTCATTATGTTCTAAAATTTAGACGGAGCATTTTTCAATCCAAAAGGCATAACACTCCATTCATAATGTCCAAAAGGTACGTTATAAGCAGTTTTGTAATGATCCTTTTCAGCGATTTGAATCTGCCAGAATCCAGACTTCATGTCAAACTTACTATAAAGGTTTGCTCTATAAGTTCGCTTAAGAAGATCCCTTTTGTTTGGGATTGGATGGAGAATCCATTTCAAAACAGCATTCAAAGGCTTACAACTAATTACAAGCCACGGAGCTCCTCTTTCCTTTTTTCCAGAATTATTAACATAAAATGCAGAACAACTCCAAGAAGAGTTAGAGGGGCGGATTATACCATTTTCTAGTAAATGGTTAATCTCAGACTTGCAAACTTCCAACATTTCATGGTTCATTTAAATAGGCCTAGCCTTTGTAGGAATAGTCCTTTCATCAAATCCATCAATATATGGAAGCTCAACAGAATGCCTTTCTATTTTCCAAAAGGCAGTTGGCAAATTAGAACAAACTTTAGATTCAAATTTTTTCAAAAGGGAATCGATCTTAGCAAGCATCCCTAGGGTTTTTAAAGTTTTTTTAATTTGTTCAATCTTAATCTCATTTTTGCGAAAAGAAATAAAAGAGGAAAGCCTATTAATTTCAAAAACAATTTTATTCTTTAAAAACAAACTTTCTTCTAGAGAAAGAGATTTAACGAATGGGAAAAAGACCTTTTGACCAAGGACAGATGCATCTGATGTTCAGCTAGCCCATCGATATTCCACTCGACGATGTCTCTACCATCATGAGATGATTGAGAATGAAGATGATCCTCTTCATATTGAGCATTGGGAAAGGAAGGACATTTGTAATAGTTTTTTCAATTTGGATATCGGTAAGAAAGCTTATGAAGAGAGTTATCAGAGAGAGTTTTGATACTCTCGGACGACGGAGGATGATTGGATCCCTTAGAAGGAGAGGAACTAGTCTCCATAGATTTAGAAGTTTCAGGGGGCTTTCCTTTGTCGAAAACATGAAATTTGGCGAGACTTTTTGCGAGCTGCTCAACAAGCTTTCCAAAGACTGCTATTTCTTCTCCGAGCATAGGGAACAGTTCATGCTAAAACTCTGGGGGGTTGAACATAGAATTAGGCTTTATTGCACTACAAGTGTTGGTCCACATAACACTATAGATAAAACTTCTTTTTTCATAGTGCTATAGTACTTTTGGGTAGAGTTCCAGACTCCCGAATTAAACCTCACTAGTTGTTCACAACTATCTGGGTTCATATGCTGCTTAAGATTCCCTCCATAACGTAGTTCATAAGCATCTATTTCTACAATCATAAAGGCTTCTGGGTTAGGAATTCCAAGGCAAGGAAGATTTTGGACTATTTTCAAAATTCCCTTGACTGCCTTAGTTTGTTCATCTCTCCAAGGTACCGGGATATTCCCAAGGCGTCTATATAAGGGCTCGCAGATTTGCCTGATGTTAGGGATAAAATCAGCGACATACTTTAGGCTTCCAAAAAATCTCT
>JAOTQJ010170578.1:0-25418 GCA_025642045.1 Solanum sejunctum | reverse complement strand
CTATTTCTGCTATTACTAAATCAAGGTCAATGTAATCTTCTTCTTCTAAATGTAATTCTTTTATAGGTTTTTGTCTTCTATAAACTCTAGGGTCCTCATACGCCTTTGAACCATGAAATTTTGACGGGTTCATTCGCATAAAGTCACGAACTCTGGCGGCTGGGGTAGGCACTTGGGGAGGTATAGTAATCTCCCTATTGGCTTAGTTAGTATACTTGGGCCAACGCCGTGAAAGAAGATCTGAAGTCCCTATAAGACAATCTTGTCCTATTGGAATGGAGGGACTTTTTGGTCTGGAGTACTTCATTGATGGGGAGATCTTCGAGGTAGCGTAATCTAGAGAAAAACAAAAGTCTGTCATTAGTTAGCAGAAAATCTTACTCAGCTTTAAGGCACGATATTAAATAAGAAAGAATGGAAGACTTTCCTAAACTATCTCATAGCATCTCATTCAAGATACAGGCGCACTTCACACCTTCAAGAAGAATCTATGCTATGACATATGTATGGACATCCGAGGCATATTTTAAAACCTCATGCTCTGATATAAAGTTTGTAACGACCTGACCTAGGGGCCTAGTCATCACTAATGTGCTGTCAAAGTACAACACTTTTGATGCTTACAACTTACAATTTTGTGTTTTATCAATGAAATGTTAATGGATTTTATGTGTTTTTCTATTTGGTTTGCATAATTTATGTGTTGGCATTGATTTTGGGAAGAATATATAGAAATTGCTAATTTTGAGAAAGTATGTGACCTTTCACGGACCGTAAAGCATTCTACAGGTCGTGAAGGAAGTTTTGTGTATAATTCCAATGAGGGGTGAATTTTTGAAGTTTGTTCTAGGAACATGCAGACGGGTTGTGAAACATTTTATGAGTCCTAGATCAAGTCTCATGCCCTGAGGATCATATAAGAGGGACTTTTTGAAGTTTCACCAGATAAAACCCCCTATGGGCTATGAACCTTTTACGAGCTATAGAGGAGTGTCATATAAATCAAGTCCATATTTGTAGCAACAAATTACAGAATCCCAAATATGGGCCGTGAAACACAATATATCCCGTAAAGTAGCTCGTGAGGCCTGCCGATCCAGTTATCCTATTTTATTTAGGACTTGTATTTTAAATATTATAAATAGGTTTTTAGTTATTTTCCTGAGGGAGTTTGAAGAGTTAACAGAAAAATAGTGAGGTAGAGCAGAGAAAACATTGGAATGTTTGGAGAAACACTTGTACACTTTGATTTGATCTTCTAATTATGATCTTTTGATTATGATTGAAGCTTGGATATACTTTTACTTAATTTAATTATGTAAGTTCTCTATTATGTTATTCGAATTCATAAGTCTTGCATCTATACAAATTATAAGTACCTAAATCCATAACTAGGGTTGTAGGAACCATGAAGAACTAACAAGGTAAAATCACATAATTCATAATTCTAGAAAGGTGTTCATGCATGTATTAATTATGATTCTTCGTTTTGTATATTTTTCTAGTGGTGGTAAATATTAGAACTTGCCTAGTGTTACTAACTAGACCAAGGTAGTAATGAATAGAAAAATAGATTAATTAATAAGATTCGATTGATGTGTTCTCGTCTAATCAACCAAACTGGGCCAAGGAGAAGTTGTACTGGGACAATTGGTAAGGGTTAGTAATGTCACATTACAGAGATGGGCCAAGTCACATAGTGAAATTCGCCTATCGCCTGGGCCAAAGGGTTTAGTGAACTTAACTTACCATCCTGCAGGATACACACTAGAAAAGAATTGGGTTATCCAGTTATACTGAGTTAGGGAATCATGGGGAATAAAATACCCTATTTTCTCTCCATATTGGTTTAAACACTTGTGTTTGTTAGGATTACCTTTTACTTGTTGATGTGCTGCCAAAATAAAATACTTTTAATGCTTAATAATTAGGATTTTGTGTGTTCTCAATGTGATGTTAGTGGTTTTTATGTGTTTTTGTGTTTATCTTTGCAGGATTACAAGTTGGCCATGATTTTGGGGAAAGTTACTGAAGTTACTGCAGATTTGTCGTTATATGAGACACCTTATGGGCCGTAGACTATTCTATGAGTCGTGGTTACATAAGGAATTCCAGTGAGGGGCCAACCTTCTAAAGTTAATTCTACAAACATGCATATGAGCTGTAGAAGAGTTTACTAGTCGTAGAAAAGGTTTCGTGCCCTGAGAATCAAAGAATAAAGACTTTCTAAAGTTCACAGACGAGACCCCCTTTACCAGTTATAAACCATTTGATTAGTCATAAATATTTGTCGTAAAGAAGAAGTCCAATTTTTTAGCAATAATGTATAAGACCTTGAGTACAGGCCGTAAACTTCAATATTGGCCATAAAGAGCTTTCGTGAGGCGTGCCGACCAGTTCTCCTAAGTCATTTAGGATTTGAATTTTAATTATTATACATAGGTCTTTTAGATTATTTTTCATAAGTAAACGTCAGTTTTCATAAGTTTTAGGTTAGTACTCAGAGAACTCAATATTTTGAGAGAGAAAATTGTAAGAGAGTCTTTGAGAACACTTGTGATTGAATTTGATCTTAAGGTTTGTGATTCTTTTTGACACTGGATTGTTTGTTCTTAAATATATTATATAAGTGATTGATTATGTCTTCTCGATTCATAATCTTTTCATTTACACATAGCATGAGTAGTTAAATCCACACCTATGATTGTTCAAATCATGAAGAACAAAGTAAAATCGAATAATTCACATACTTGGAAGGTGTATATGCGTGTATTAATTAATCTCTTTGTTTTGCAGGTTTTCTAGTAGTGGCCAACATTAGAACTCGCTTAGTGTTACCGACTGGACTAAGGTAGTAATGAATAGGAAAAGAGATTAATTAATAGGATTCGATTAATGTGTTCTCATCTAATCAACCAATCTGGCCCAAGGGGAGGTTTTACTGGGACTGATAGGTAATGGTTAGTAATGCACACTATAGAGATAGGCAAAGTCGCATCGTGAAATTTACCTCTCACCTTTGACCAAAGGGCTTGGTGAACTTAAATTACTGTCCAACATGCTATACACTAGACAAGAATTCAGTTATATCAGTCATAATGAGTTGGGAAATCATGGGAAGCACAATGCCCTAGTTGCTCTCCTTAATTGATTTTTCTCTTGTGATAGTTAGTTAGCTCTATTTCCTTGTTGATTATTGTGAACCTCCCCCCCTTAGGGAATTGAGTCGGCTAATTTCTCAGATTGCATATTGGTGAATTTTCTTTAGTCTACATATTCCCTATGGGATCGACCTAACCTTGGTTAGGTTCTATATCTTGACAGTGACAGTTTTATCCCCTAAAAAGGAGGTGTATCTTGGGAGACATCAAGATTTTGGCACCATTGCCAGGGAATACTGCTAGACTTAGTAAATTCATTAATAATTCAAGTGTTAATCATTAGTTCTTTTATTTTACTTTTGTCTATTGTTTTTGTTCTTTTTGAGGGTGTACGAGTAGTGTATACCCAATCCTTAAAGTCAAGGCAATCTCTTAATTCCATTTGATCCAGAGATCCACATAACCTTAAGAAGAAGGGGCCCAAGACAACACCAACAACACGACCAATGTAGCTCTAAATAGGAATAATAACAATGATGCTGGGAATGGGAACCCACCAATGCTTCCATAGCCTCAGGATTTCCATGACAATACTTACCAGTGGAATCAGTACAGGCTGAATCCTATGATTATGGAGGTGACTAGAACTATTGTGTTTCCAATAGCACCGATAAACACAAAGTTCACAATCTTGAGTGGGTTACTTCAGATGCTACAGAACCATGGCTTATTTGCGAGATTACCATGAGAAGATCCATATAGCCACCTACATAATATGGCATTTATCTGTAAGAGTGTGATGGGGACATAGAATCTGTCTTTTGATGTTGTGGAATTTCACATCTGCCCATTGTCTCTCATGGGTTGCATTATGGCTATTTGAGCTCCCATAAAGTTCTATCACTAGTTGTACAGACTTCCAGAAGGCATTTTCGAAGAGGTACTTCCCTAGACCCAAGAAGCTTAAATTGAAAGACTAGATCAACAGTTTCGAGCAACTTTTGGGTGATTCGATAACCACTACTTGGGAGCGATTCACAAAATATCTGAGGAGCATCCTTGACCACAAGGCCCTTGATGAGAACAGTTAAGCTTGTGCTGATACTATCATAGAGGGCATATTTCTAGATCAACCATTTAAAAGGATTAGGGAGTTAATAGAAAGAGTGGTCAAGACAAATCATGCATGGGAGCAATAAGATAGAGCTTCCACAAAGAGCTCATATGCTATCAGTGTAGGTCCAGACCAAGCCAGAATTAATGAAGACATCATGCAGCAGCTTGCTCAAATTTGCACAGGTGTGGAGGTGATGATGAAGCAAAGCCAAGAGAAAGTTAATGCAGTGGTTCATCAACCTTCACGGGTAACCATATATGAGGAGGAGCCATACTATGATAAGGTTGCATGTTTTGTTGTTGATCAAATGGGAGGTTTTCTTACCAATGCCCAAGGGTCAAATCCAGACTATTAGCACCAAGGTCCCGAAAACCGAGGTCAGAACTTTGGTAGATATGGAACTTACAAGGACAATTGTGTAGGTTATTATGGTAGGAATAGGGGTCCAGATGCAGATTGAGGTCATAGAGAAGGATTCAGAAATGGTCCTTATATGGCACCACACAATCGCAATGTAAGTGCATGCAATTCCAGAATTACGAGATGTTTGATCACCTACAGAAAAAGGCTGAGAGACAAGATGAGACTCTAATGGGCATAAAATCAGAAATTTCAAGCATTAATTCGAAAATAGAGTCTCATTCTATAGCTATCAAATAGCTGGAAAAATAGTTTGGTCAGGTGTGGACTCAGTTTAATCAGTGTTAGAGGGGTACACTGCCTATTAATACTATGCAAAATCCTAAAAATAAATGGCAGTGTATTGTAGTTACTACTTGGGTTGGTAAGAGCATTATTGATCCTCCCATGCTGGTTGATGCGAAAGATATTTGTGAGGAGATGGTTGCAGCTAACGATATGGATGAAAGAGATGATCATCATGAGGATGGGGTGAGTGAAGTTGTTTATGAGCCATAGAGGTTTAAGCCCATTCTTAGGCCTCCTCCTTCCCTTGAAAGAATCAAAAAGAGGGGGGATAAAGGCAAGTTCAAACACTTTCTCTCCATGCTAAAGTAGCTATCTATCAACTTTCGTCTCATTGAGGCATTGGAGAAAATGCCAAGGTATAAAAATACATAAAGGACTTGGCCACCAAAAAGTACACCATGAGTCTGGAGCTTTCTCAAGAGCTCCAACATTGCAATGCCATTGCTTTGGGGTCCTTAGTTTAGAAGCGTAAATACACAGATGTTTTCACCATACCCTGCACCATTGGAGATGTGGAGTTCGCAAGGGCACTATGTGATCTAGGTGCCAGCATAAATTTGATTATAATTTTGGGGTCTATAAGAAGATTGGGCTGGCAGCCTCTACTCCAGCTAGCATGTGGTCACTTATGGTGGATCGCACGGTGAAGAAGCCTGTAAGGATATTATATGATATGATAATAAAAGTTAAGAAGTTCATATTCGCTAAAGACTTTGTGATCCTAGATTACAAAGTTGACTGCCATATCCTAATCATCTAGGAAAGACCATTCCTAGCTATTGGATGAGTCTTAGCGGATATGAAAGCGGGTCAACTCAAGTTTAGCTTGAGTGACAAAGAAGTTGTCTTTGATATTCGTCAGTCCATGAAGTATCCTGATGAGGTGAAGAGAGAAGTTTGGGAAATCAAGTCTGAGTAATCAATCTATCCAAGTCGTGCCGCGATAATAAATCAAGTGCTACTTGGGAGGTAACCCATGGTTTTTGATGTACTAACATAGTTACAGGTTTATTTTCAATTTTTGGACTAAGACATAGTTTATTTTCTTGTGTTCTAATTGTAATTTTGGACAATGGGTTAGTTGCATATAGGGTAATAGTGTATTTCATGAAGAGTATGCAGGTACAAGACTAAGTCGGTCAATTTGGTTGACAAGAGTGTCAAGTTAAGTTTTTATGACTGGCTTTATGGGCCACAAATTATTTTACGACCCATACCCTATGTAGTAGAGAATTCCAGTAAGCACTAAGATATGCATGTCAGTCCACAAGAAAACTTTATGATTCATAGATTAAACTACGAGCAGTGAATAGGGCTCGTGGACCCTAGGTAAGTTTTTTGAAAATTTGCTAAGTGTTGGGGTCTCTGTGACCAACTCTATGAACTGTAAAACCTTTTACAACCCATAGACTGGTCCGTGAAGTGTAGTCCTGAAAACCAGGGATTAGGTGTTCTACGAAACCATGATTTATGAACCATAAAATGCTCTATGGCCCGTAATCAAGGTTTTTGTAGAGCCTAGGCCCAGTAATTTTCAATTGACTCAGTAAATATAAACAGGGGGATCAAATTATTTTGACCCCACAATTGACCTAATTTACTAAATTTAGCCAACCTACCCCACACCCTAAAACTTTCGATCACCTCTGGCCACCATCGACCAAATTTTTGGCAAGAATTTTGGCAACCTAGGGTTGTGTGACTACTCACCTGTTTCATCTTCTTCACTTCAATCTCAAAAGCTTGGTAAGTTTTTTATTAAATTAATTATCGTTCTCAAAGTTCCATTAAAGCAGATTGGCACCTATTGCCAACAAGGCTCAGGAGAACCAACATATAACCATGCAATTTCTATGAACATTATAAGGGGTTTCCATATTTAGCATGCATTCAAGAAGGTAGACAATAATAAGAAGCCAAAAGAAAATGCATTTGACTAGGTCATTGAAGGCAAAATGTCTAAAGTACAAGGCATGACCGCACTTTAATTTATATAGTCTACAAAGCCTCTAGATAAGGAATAGTATCAGATAAGGGTCGGTACAGGCCCATCTCATGACAACTATATGATACAGAAATATAAGCTTTAGACACACAAAGCTCTGAAGCAACCTAGAGCTTAGTAATAGTAACTAAATATCCTATACTCCTACTGGGGAGATATACTAGCACCTCTACCTGTAGCATGAAATGAGGCCCCCCATAAGGGACGTCAGTATGAGATAATGTACTGAATATGTAAGGTAGGAAATACTATATATGAACTAAGAACTCAATTGAAATCATGCACTGGTGTAAGGATAAGAGACCACCTTTAGTTACAAAGTGGAATCATGTACTTTATGTAGTTTTTATTGCTTTACCTTTCTTTACTGTATAATCTATACATAATATACAAATAACCAGCTGATCAATCGTAAATAATATCAGGATCAACCCATGGTAGGCTTTCCTTTCACCCGTGGCATACCCCCTGAAATGGGATCGGCCCATGCTAGGTGATTCGTCCACCCATAGGGCTACCACCCATCAATAAGCAACTTAATTTATCTTTTGTTTACTTTTGAGATGGTTCTTTTTGTGGTCATAATTTTGAGTTGTAGGACCATAGATATATCATATGACATGTAAATAACTATACAATACAATACCACAATAAATAAAGTAGGTTATACATATAATGAAATGTGTATAAGATGAAATAACTCGTGAATTTATTAGAAACAAGAACCCATTTATCTTGCTATCTAAGTATGTATGTAGATTTGCAAATGACTATGTATAGAGCATATGAACATGTGGAAGAGTGGAGACATGGCAACGTAACATTACGTTCCTTCGCTACATTTCGACGTCAACAATATAAAACCCGTTCTAACATTAACCAAACTGTTTCCCACCATATTTATACATAAAATAAGTCCAAAAAAAGTTCTCAAAATAGGTGGAGTAAGTAAGACCATAGTCCTCAATCAATGAGTCCATAATTTCTACTAACAATACATTTAGGATAACACACTACAACTCTATTGTTTATGTAGAACAAAATATTGTAGCAACCTTTCTACATCATTACAGAACTAAAACTCATTAAGAACAGCAACCTTCCTTTATACTCAAGCCAACCAAGAAGAGAAAAGCTTCTAAATAAACAAGAAAAGTGTACAACAATCTTTGAAACACATACCAGCCTAGTTCTCTTATTTTTCATGAAAACCATACTAAACACACAAGTGTTTTTACTTACCTTTAACTTCAAGGTTGAGAGATTCGTTCAAAATGCTAAAAGTTTCCTTATGGCTGCTTTGTAAAGCTAAGAAAGAGTAGAGAGAAAACTTTGTGAAAGTTGATTTTTTTCCAAGTTCAATATGACTTAAAGGTTTGCTTGTAAGCCCTTTTAAAGAGACAATTTTTGTTGAATTTTTCTTGTATTACCCATATTTTATCAAGGTGGTGATGCAGTAGCTTAGTCTTATCACTAGGGCCTAAATCATTGCAAATTGATGAGCTTTGGCTGGGCCCATTTTCTATTAGTCTTTGGCTGTAAATATTGTCCATTTATGATGTTAAAACATGGACTAAATTTATACCTTTAATACATACTTTATTCATTAATTGACTTGGACAGATTCGGTGTCGATCCTCGTCTTCGTCTAGCTAGCAAATTTAAGCTAAGCAAGCAGGAGACTCACCAGCTAGCTTCCTAATTCCTATAAGAATTTCACTTATTTCACTTCTTTTAAGGCAGTAATCTCCTCAATTTGACTTAAAACTTGTATACACTCGACTCTTTTAAGCATTAGACGTACATATATCGCCCTCTAATTTGAGATTTAAGCACTTTTAAAAATGATCACTAATTTGACCAAGTCATATCATGTTTCATATGCATAGGACTGGTACTCGTAGGATGTGGGGTGTTATATCTTCCCTCCTATAGGAACATTCATCCTCGAACATTAACATAACTAGATAGCTTAACCAAGTTCAACCTCTACTTAAATAAACTTTTGAAAATGCAATAAGAATTCAAATACACGTACCTATTAATGCCCCCAATTCTGCTTGTTGGACTTTCTCTTAGCTTCAAATATGTAAGGGTACTTAGATCATATCGCTTCCTCAGCCTCCTATGTTAATCCGACTACATGGGTCCCAATGTCTATTATATCTGATCGAGGAGCTCAATTCACTATAAACTTTTGGAAGTCCTTCCAAAGGAGTCCAGGTACATAAGTTAATTTGAGTATAACTTTCCACCCTCAGACAGATGGTCAACCAGAATGCACTATTCAAACACTTGAAGATATGTTGCAAGCTTGTGCATTGGACTTTAAAGGTAATTGGTTGGACCATTTGCCACTTATTGAATTTTCCTATAATAATAGCTATCACTCAAGCATCAAAATGGTACCTTTTTGAAGCTTTATATGGAAAGAAATATAGGTCGCTAATTGGATCATTTGAAGTGGGTGAAACCACCTTGCTTGGGCCAGATCTAGTACAACAAGTCGTTGAAAAAGTTAGGGTAATACAATAGCAGCTAGAAACAGCCCAAAGTCATCACAAATTATATATGGATGTTAGGAGAAGAGGATTGGAATGCTCAGTAGGGGGATTGGGTATTTTTAAAGGTGTCTCCAATGATAGGGGTTATGAAATTTGGTATGAAAGGAAAGTTGAGCCCACGTTACATAGGGCAATACAAAATTAAGAAGTTTAGGCTGGTTGCATATGAATTAGAGCTACCCCAAGAGCTTTCAATGATTCATCTAGTTTTTCATGTCTCAATACTTTGAAAATGTATAGGTGACCCATCCCATATCACTCCTACTGAAGATGTGTAGGTTACAGAAGATCTCACCTATGAAGAGATACCTATTGCCATTCTATATCATCCAGTTAAGAAGCTAAGGAATAAAGAAATAGTTTTAGTAAAAGTACTTTAGAGGACTCAGCAAGCAGATGAGATAACATGGGAGAGAAAGCGATAAGATCTAAGTAGCCTTACTTATTTGAAGCTAAAGAGGAAGTGTAACATGCAAAATTGGGACATTAATAGGTATGTGCGTTTGAATATTTATTGTGTTGTCAAAAGTTTATTTAAGTAAAGGTTTGAACTTGGTTAAGCTATCCAGTTATGCTAACATTCGAGGATGAATATTCCTAAGGGGGGAGGATTTAACACCCAAAATCCTATGCGTACTAGTCCTATGCAAATGAAACATGATATGGTTTGGTCAAATTAGCGCCCATTTTTAAAAGTGCTTGAATCTTAAATTAGAGGGCGATATGCCATCTAACACTTTAGAAGTTCTAGTGTATACAAGTTTTAAGTCAATAAAGGAGATCAAGGCCTTAAACAAAGTTAAAGAAGTGAGATGCTTGTAGGACTTAGGAAGCTATCTGTTGAGTCACCTACTTTCTTAGCTTAAATTTGCTAGCTAGAGGGAGACGAGGCCCAATGCCGAATTTATCCAAGTTCGATAATGAATGAAGTTTGGGTTAAGGGTGTGACTTGAGCCCATGTTTTAGCATCATAAATGGGAAATATTATGCCCTCAGGTTCAACAAGCTTTCCAAGTATGCTCCACATTTGTGTGGCCAACCCTAGAGCTAGAATGAATAAATTTGTGTCGGGAGTGTCTGACTTGGTTAATGAGGAGTGTTGTACCACCATGCTAGTGGTTGATATCTATTTGTCCCATTTCATGACATATTTCGAGAAACTAAAAAGGGAAAAGCTTAGAAAAAAAGAAGTGGTGAGTCCAAAAGGGCTCATTTTGAAGGTGGTTACGAAGGTTCCAAGGGTGGCCATTTTCCTCAAGGCCACAAGTTCCATGGACAAGGGTATCTCAATACTTCTAATAAGAGATTTCTAATGATAATCCAAACTTTCAAGGTGGTAATAGTGGGAGGACTTACCCTAAGTGCGAAAGATAAAGTAGAAACCATAGTGCCCCATGCTTGAGGAATACCAATGCTTGCTTTCATTATGGTGAAGTAGGTCACAAGGTTATTAATTTTCTTCACGCTCAAAATGAAGGTAGAGATGGTCGTCCACAAGGCTAAGGTGCTAATGTGGGTCCAAGGGCAAAAAGAGGCCAATAAGGGGGGTGCTCCAAGGCAAAATAAATTCTATGTTCTTGAAGGAAGGCAAGGGATGGATTAGGTACCAATGTCATCACCAGTATGTTAAAGATTTTTTATTTTAATGTGTATGCATTGATAGATTCGGGTGCCACTCTTTCTTTCATTACTCCTTTTGTTGCCAAAAAGCTTCATGTGTGTCCCGAATTATTGTGTGAACCGTATGAAGTGTCTACCCCTATTGGTGAGTCAGTTGTTACTAAAAGAGTCTATAGAAATTATCCCATGTTCATATTGCATAAAGTCTTGCCTTGTGATTTTGTTGAGTTAGATATGATAGATTTTGATATCATTTGTAGGATGGATTGGTTGGACGCATATTATGTATCTATTAATTTTAAAACTCCTAGGTTGAAATTACATTTCCTTAAAGACCCCATCCTTAACTGGTAAAGTTATGATATATTTTTCAAGGGTAGATTGTTATCTTTTCTTAAAGCCCAAAAGTTGATTTCTAAGGATTGTCTTTATCATACTGTAAGGGTTAGAGATGTTGAGTCCAAAGTCCTTCCTATTCAGACAGTTCTAGTGTTTAATGGGTATCTTGATGTCTTTCATATTGAGCTTCCTAGTGTTTCTCCCAAAAGGGAAATAGACTTTGGTATATACCTCCTTCCTGATACTCAACCCATTTCCATTCCCCCTTAATGTATAGCCCCGGCGCAATTGAAGGAGTTAAAGGATCAATTGAGGGATTTGTTGGAGAAGAGTTTCATAACTCCTAGTAAGTCAACTAGGGGTGCACCAGTGTTATTTGTGAAGAAAGAAGGATGGTTCTTTTAGAATATGCATTGATTACCAACAACTTAATAGGGTTACCATAAAGAATATATACCCTCTACCAAGGATTGATGACCTTTTTGATCAACTACAAAGGGCTAGTCACTTTTCTGAGATTGATCTTTGGTCCAGATACAACCAAGTGAAGGTAAAGGAGTGTGATATTCCCAATATGGCTTTTCAAACTAGATATGGCACTTTGAGTTTCTGGTTATATCCTTTGGGTT
The DNA here is from genome assembly GCA_025642045.1 of Solanum sejunctum. Classification (NCBI taxonomy): domain Eukaryota; kingdom Viridiplantae; phylum Streptophyta; class Magnoliopsida; order Solanales; family Solanaceae; genus Solanum; species Solanum sejunctum. Next base: position 13,335 of record JAOTQJ010170578.1, on the reverse strand, counting down.
GACTAATGTACCTGCTATATTTATGAATCTCATGAATAGGGTCTTTAAAACCTACCTTGACATATTTGTGATGGTCTTTATTGATAATATATTGTCTTACTCCTGGAGTGAGGAAGAGCATGTGAATCATTTGAGGGTGTTTTTGCAAATCTTGAGGGATGAGAGGTTGCTTGCTAAAGATGGAAAACATGAATTTTGGTTGAAAAAGGTTGCTTTTCTAGGGAATGTGGTGTCGTGATGGCATTAAGGTGGATCCTAAGAAGATGGAGGTGATTAGAACTTGGCATAGACCCTTGACTCCATCAGATATTGGGAGTTTCATGGGTTTCGTAGGTTATTACCAAAGGTTTGTGAATAGTTTTTCTTCTATTGCTTCCCCTATGATAAAGTTAACCCAAAAGAAGGCAAAATTCATATTGATCAATGAATATGAAAAGAGTTTCCAAACATTAAAATATAAGCTTGTCTTCACTTCTATCTTGGCTCTATAGGAAGGGTTGGAAGGGTTTATGGTATATGGAAAGGTAATAGCATATGCCTCTAGGCAACTTAAGGTGCATGAGAAGAATTATCCCACCCATGATCCTGAATTGGCGGTTGAGGTGTTTGCCTTGAAAATTTAGCATCATTATTTGTATGGAGTTCATGTTGATGTACTTACCAACTACAAGAGTCTCCAATATGTGTCAGCCAAAAAGATCTTAATTTGAGACAAAGAAGGTGGGTAGAACTCCTTAAAGATTATGATATGCGTGTGCATTATCATCCCGGGAAAGCTAATGTTGTGGGCGATGCTCTAAGTAGAGTTTCCATGGGTAGTCTAACTCAGATTAATGATAGTAGCAAAGAGGTGTGTAGGGAAGTTCACTGGTTGGCTAGATTGGGTGTTAGGTTGGGTGAAGTTGAAAATACTAATGTAGTAGTTGTTGATGGTTCTAAATATTCTTTGATTAAGGAAGTATGTCAAAACAAGATCTTGACTCCATTTTGTTAGAGTTGAAGGCCTTGGTGAATGATGGTAATGTGGAGGTTTTCTCCCAAGGGGGAGATAGTTCCCTTAGGTACTAAGGTAGGTTGTGTGTGCCTAATGTTGATGACATAATGGAGTTGATCTTGATGGATGTCCATAATTCATCCTATTCTATTTACCCAGGTTTTATGAAGATGTATAGGGACTTGAGAGAGGTATATTGGTGGGGTGGTATAGAGAGGGATACTGCCAAGTTCATATCTGGATGTCACAATTGCTAACAAGTGAAAGCCAAATATCAAAGGCAAGGTATCCGAGGCCAAGACATAGAAATTCCTACTTGGAAGTGGGAAGTGATCAACATGGGTTGCCTAAGACTAGGAAACACTTTGAATCTATTTAGGTTATTATGGATAGAATGACAAAGTTGCCTCACTTTCTACCGGTCAAAACCTCTTATAGTACCAAAGATTATGCCAAGTTATACATCCATGAGTTAGATTGCATAGGGTGCCTTTATCTGTCATTTCAGATTGCGGTGCTCAATTCTATTCTCACTTTTGGAGGTCCTTCCAAAGAGGTTTTGGTACCAATGTTAAGCTTAGAAGGGCTTGTCATCCTCAAATGGATGGTCAAGCCATAGGACTTTCCAAATTCTTGAGGATATGATTAGGGCTTGTGTTTTTATAGTTTAAAGGTAGTTGGGATGAACATCTTCCACTTACTGAGTTTGTTTACAACAATAGCTACCACTTAAGCATTTGTACGGCTCCCTTTGAAGCTTTATATGGTGGACATTGTAGATCCTTAGTTTGATGGTTTGAAGTGGAGGAGATGGCTTTGCTAGGTCTACATTGGTCATGGAGGACGTGAAGAAGTTGAGGTTGATAAGGGAGAGATTGAAAACAAGCAAAAGTAGACAAAAGTCCTACTCTAATGTCAGGAGAAGATCTTGAGTTTAAGGTTGGTGATTGGGTTAACTTAAAGGTCTCACCTTTGAAGGGTATGGTCCGGTTTGGCAAGAAAGGAAAATTAAGCCCATGGTTTGTAGATCCTTATAGAGTTTTGAGGAGAGTTGGTAAGGTTACATATGAGTTGGAGTTGCCTATGGAGATGAATATGGTGCATCCGGTCTTCCTTGTATCCATATTAAGAAAGTGTGTGGGTGACCTAAGTACCATAGTGTCCTTGATGTTGTTGGTGTTGTAGAAGATAATTTAACCTATGCGGAGGTCTCAGTAGAGATTTTGGCTAGACAAGTGAAGAGATTTAGAAACAAAGGTATAGCTTCTGTCAAGGTCCTTCGAAGGAATCAACAAGTTGAAAGTGCCACATGGGAAGCCAAGGCGGATATGAAAAAGTGATACCCATATCTCTTCCACTCTACTCAAGTTGAAGGTACTAATTTAAATCCCCTATATGATTTCAAATCTTAAGTTTCAGCCCTCATGTTATTTTGCATACATTCATGTTTATGGTAACAAGTTTATAGTGATTTTTGATATTCATGTTGAGATTTTTGAAAATGATGTTTAGATGCATTTGTTGCATTCATGTCAGGTTGAAATCTTTATAATTACTTCTCTTATGAATGTTTCTTTTACATTCAGGGACGAATGTTCCCAAGGGGGAGATATTAAAATGCCACAAAATTTGCTTTGAAATGCCCCATAATCATAATTTTCATATATCTCAAAATTTATGTATGATCTCAAAAATCAGACTTCATATTATCGATTAGGGGGAAAATTGAGTGGGAAATGGATATAACCTTATTTTAGAAGACCTGTAGTAAAAAATAATTTTCAATTTCCTATGGTTGTCCGCGCCATGTTCGCGATGCGCCAGGGGCATGGAGCTGTGTATTTGGTCAACTAAGACAGGTCTGCATCACACTAGGGATGCAAATTGGTGTATTATTTTCCTTAGTTTTTTTGTTTTGGTTAAGGGCATTAGGGTCATAGCCCCATGCCCACTTAAACGTGAAATCACCCATACGTAGCAATTTTTCAACTCTTTAACTCATAAAACCCTCTCTCAAAACCCATCTAAGACTCTATCAATTCTCTCATTCAAATCTGAGGAATTCAAGCTCAACTTTGATACACAAGGATTCATTTTAAGCTCTAAGACTTCTTCAAGTTCACCTCATAGGATTCAATGTTTAACGTATATAGGTTTCATGCATTGGGTCCTTTCACCCCTGGAGACCAACCATCCCTTTTCATGAAAATTGCATGTTTACAAGTTGTATTACCTAGGGTTATCTCTTAACATAGAGTATGAATATAAATTATATTGGGGTTTTATGAAATATTGATTGATTATGCATGACTATCTATTTCAAGCTTATACCATCAATTAATTTTGTCCATTGAGACTATGCATGTTTTGAGCTATGGAACTATGAACTATTATGAGCTTTTGGGATGGTTTTCAAGGTACCCTACATGAGGGTTTTACTGCATGTTGGTGGGTTGATTTATATTAAGTTTACTCGTCTTATTCCACTCTTGAATTGCATGATTTTGAATAAGTATCGTGAACCCACCACATGCTTGATAAAATGTCAAGTTACAAATTCTCAAGTTATTGCTGATCTATTTCATAATTTACAAGTCAAGTGACTATATGACAATTAAGGGCTTTCAAGCATGTATTGAATTCATGAAAAGTATCTATGATTTAACAAGTATCACGTTAAGCCCTATTTCAAGAATTTTTACATCTTGTGAGCCATTCAAGTTAAAGCAAAGGTTCATGTATAATTATGATCTACTCTCATGTTCAAGTTAGGCTTACTACTAGAGGTTAAGCATGTCTATGATCTACTCAATTCTTATTCTTACAAGATATTCATGCTATGATTAAAGTATGATTATTTCAAATATTTCGTGGAATTTGACTTAGCACTGATTGAGGCTTAAGATGGGAGCTTAAGTCAAGGTTTCGTTACATAAAATGTTAGTCTCTAAACTATGTGCCACCATAGGATTATGATTATTACCCCTGTTGTACTAGTGGATCCATCTAGTTCATGTTATCATGTTTTGTTTGCCTTGGCAAGTAGACTACACTTAGCCGGGGGTGTCATGCCTAGACACCTTATCCGAGAGGGTGTTTGGCCTCAGAGTCCAAGTTGTAGCTGCTTGGTCTATTTTCAGTTGAGGTTACTTCCCACATATGTAATCTATATATATTGTGCAATATAATTGATTTACAAGCATATTTTATTATGAGCATTGATCATGCATGTCATATTGAGATTATATATCTATTGCTTATAATTATGCATTTTGACTATATTGACTTATATCTTGTTGCATTACATCCCATATACTTAGTACATTCAAATGTTCTAACACATACCCTATACCTACATGATATTACCATGTAGGGACACTTTTCAATCATCCTCCACGTGGCTAGTTCGGTACTTCGGAGATAAGCATTGGTGAGTCCTCAAGTCCGAGGACACTATCTAGATTACTCTTGCAATTTTGAGACTTCATTATGTTGAAAACTTGTTATTACGAGGATGGATCCGAAAAGTGTCTTGGCCCTCTCCCCATTCCATGTTAGTGATATTGTTGGATATCTTGATGTACTTATGCAATGAGCTTGATTCTTTTATGGTTTTATGAATATCAAGATTTTTCTTAGTCCCGCTTCCCTTTATATTATATCTCTTGTTGTTTAATTTGCTTCTACGACCAAGGATATGTGATTGATATTCTAATATGCTTGTTTGGGGTTCCTTCGGTTTCCAATTCGCCGTGTCACGTTTAGGCCCTAGGCTTGGGTCATGACGAGTACAGCTATAACCGTTCCTTGAACATGTTTTGCTTATCCAATTATTTAGCCAATAACATAAATTCATAGTGGATAACAACAAAATATAGAATCATATAAGCCACAGGGTAATACAAAATCATGTTTAATTAGGAAATTCTACAAGTACTCAAAACAAATATAGACAACTACAGCTACATCATACATTTATATCCCAACCACCCATAATCCCTAGAATCAAATATAGATACTAGAACTAGTACACAAGGTAACATGAAATCACTTGGAAGCCTCATAAGCTAGCATATTTAGTATCACCAGGCCACACACAAACAGAGGCAAGTGTCAAGCTCAGTGTACTTCGCTGTCACATGTTCATAGCCCAACCAGTCCCTTTAGGCCCTCGCATAGTCGGATGGTGACAGAACTCACCACATATAACACTACAACTAAAACATGTATATATATACACACACACACATATTAGTAAAGGTATCCCATATCATCCAATAAATATGTTAGTTTATTTTTACACTTTATTCGTATAACTAAATTTAAATTTAAAATACGATATTCGATTTGCTTTAATTTGTTTGTCCTCTTTTAGTTCATCTAAATATGATATTTCAGTCATTCTAATTTATTTTTTCTTTTTTTAGTTCATCTCAAGAGGAATGTCTTTGTACCTCTTTTATTGCTTTGGTAACTTTTAGAATTTAATTTTCCATATAACATGTTTCTACAAGATCAAAAACTATTTTTAGTACTTTTGAGTCGAATAGTTTGACATATTTTCAATATAAGATCACAAAATTTATAAATTTTATTTATTTTTTGGCTAAAATAAATAGGAGCCATTAATAAAAACAGAGACAATATCTAGTTTGGTCAAAAAATTAATCAGGCATGAGCCCACATATGTTATTATATGACTCAATTTATGTGATATTGATAGATTTTTTATATATGTTTTTAAAAAAGTTAATTTGCTAATTATTACTACTTAGAATATAATTTTGTGTTAATTTTAAATAATATATGTGACAAAATTTATGTTGTGCTATACAAAATTTTGAGAGTCAATCAAATTTTTGGTTAAATTATTAGGCCTCTGTTGCCTATGTAAAAATGAAGCAAAATGACAGTGTTGTTGAGAAGGGTTGAACCTATGATGATGCCAAGTTCCAACCATCAGACCAACCAGCTATCTTACTTAGAAATCCCCCAAAATTTTCATTTATTTACAAAATTGCACATCAGCAAAATTAAAGTGCCCCTGTTGAGGTTTGAACCCAAAACATACAACACAAAATATCAGGCTAGAACTGTCAGACAAAGCAGCTGTGTCATATAGAAACGCCTCAAAATTAGTAATTATTGACAGGGAAGCATACATATTGACAGAGATGTGTGTGCTTATTCCCTCTTATTAGTAATGATATATATATACACACAAAGAGCAAACCCAGCTACATATAACATGTATTATAATTCATCTCATAAAAAGTACATATCTACACATTCCAGCTCAAATACACATGCATTTCAAGTTAGCCTGAGGTTTAGAAAAAGTCTAGCATACATGGTGGACGATTTCTCACATCCCAAATTAATCTAGCCAAGATTTTCCCCTCCTAATCACTTCCCAATATTGGTCAACTATTAAATTATAATTACAAGGTCAATGTGATCACATTGGTCATAACAACTTGAAAAATTAGTAAAATTATATCAGTTGGACCTAAAACAGGAAAAATAAGGGCCATGCTTGAAATTCTAAAAAAATTCCAAAAATGTATCCCCACGTCACCTTGTGCATAGAGACAAATATTTTGCTGCAAAAGTACCTATAAGATCGAGAAAAAGCCCAAACTAGAAATAAAGACTTTATCGAGAGAACATTCTTTTCAAAACTTTCACAGTCGAAATTTATGAAAATTGAACAATTTCAGCTAAGACACAGCATACCAACGCGTTCTTCTTGAAACGTAGAAAAATTTACACTCAAGTTTTATTTAATTTTGTCAATAATCGGTTAAGATATCAATGCGTAAATTGGTCATAAATTTTGAGAAGGAAATAAGCTAAAATAGTGAATTTACCTCGAAATACCTACCAAATCCTAAATCAAACTTCACCATAATATTCCATGTGAAAACCTGAGTCACGCGGACTGTTGAATCAATAAAATTGGATGTACGAATCTGAACTTATGACTTTTCAAAGTTTTTCCTTGAATTGCTCCGCAACCAGCCTTTTATAGTCTAGTTCACACTACCCCATGCCATGCCAAGTGGGTGCGAATTGGGTGTATGTGACTATACCATGCCACACGAACATGTGTGGGAGTGTATGGGCCTACTGTTGGCACCAACAATTCCAAAAAACAGCACCAGGGCATTCTTAGGTCGTCCAATATCTATTTTACACAAAAACATAATGTAACCATATGAATTTTGATGTTCCAGATTCAATCGCGCGATCAGAATATCTAACGAAGCATCCTATGGAAGAAAGAGGATTCCACTTCTTTCGAGTTAATTTTAGCTTAAAGAATTAAGGGGTTCAAAATGCAATTGAATACACCCATCAACTTAAAAAGGGTAAATCTAGACTACTTCCTATGTTCTGGAGCTGACCATGCCATCAGATTTCTATTTTACTAGTGTTTAGCTAGGTTTTTACAAAAACAAAACTTTTTAGCTTCCGATTGAACTTAATTTGCAACTTTTGGCTCAAATTTCTATTGGAACCTTCCATCCTCGAACCAATATCCCTCCTAGCCTAAATCAGTTATTTTACAACTAATGGAATCGTCTAAATCCCATTCTGAGGACATTTGCTAGAGTTTTGTCAAAAATCTTATTTCCACAGTTATAACTTCTCGTTAACTTGCATAATTCTCAACCAAAACCATCCACATCCATTCCAACAGTCCTAATAAGCCATAAAAGGGTTGTGATCATCATCCGAAAGATCAAATAAACATAATAGCCACAGAAATACAGAAATAACTCGGAGGGTCACTACAATATCTCCTACTAGTAAGACATTCATCCGCGAAAGTAGGACTACAGGCATAACTTGTAGGCTCCAGTCCACACTATGAGTATATAATCTATAAAATCATTTTGTATCCCATAATAGTTCAGTGACCTTCCTATAATCAACCACAAATAGCCCACAGGCTAATTAAAAATGGTGGACTATGGACAATATGCTCACATATACACACAGAGTCAAAAAAACCCTTCCCTTGCTTTCCAATCCACCCAGCATCACCACTAAACACTTACCTGCACTAAGTACCTAATAGGCCACCCACTGAAGTGACTCTCAGTACCTCCCTTTGTACCTAGACATCTATATATCACTTTTCAAACATGATCCTCAGTAGCTATTACCATCCAACCCTATTCTATAGCATTTAACAACCAAACGTTGGCAAGAATTGTGATAGTAGCCACCTGTGCTTATAAGTCACCAAATTCTATCAAGACAGTACAATAGTCAGTCCAACAAACACAAAATGGATATAACAGATTCTGGTATAACCTCCAGAATGTCCACCACCCAAACCTCCCTTAATAATGTCAGACAATCATTTCACTCCACAAAATCATGTTGAAGTAAATATAACTCAACTGGAATAAACTAGTGAAACATCGATATTGGGCAGAATGTATAGTAGAACAAGATATAGGTAAGGGTAACTCAGATGCAATTGGTACAACCCATTTTAAAACCTCAATAGGGCTGATATATTAGGGCTATGCTCACATCGCCTTCCGACCCGCATGATTTCTCTAAGAGGTGACAACCTCAGAATTTCTTTGTTCCCAATCTCACATAGTAAAAATTGATGTTCATAGTCGATATAACCTTGGGTTCTGACTCAGAGCTATCCTCAATCTATCTATAATACCCCAAACCCTAGGTAAGGCATCCTATAATAAGCCTATACTCTACGACCTAGTTTACTAGGCTCAAACTAGCCAACTGGGGTATTGTAATATCCCACATGTTGGATGGTATAAAAGTTCCTAAGAAATAAAATCTAGAAATTTTTGGAGTACCAGTAGGTCTATTGAAAAGCCTACGGGCCATAACATGGGCTCGTGGAATTGGCCACACTTGGTGAAGATACAAATTGTTGAAGTTGAGTATATAAACTATCAGACAGTTCATAGATAGACTTATGAGCCATAAGTCTTGTCGTAGGTAGAGGATCAAAGAGGTTTTTTAAGAGTCTAAATCTTATCAAACTAGACCATGACTCGGAAACAGTGTTTTGTGGTCTTGTTTGACAAGAAATTGTAAGGGGTAAATTTGACATTTCCGATAACCCTTATGCTATACTACGACATTTGGTATCATAGAAAGACCCCATATAAGCCCTTTTGCAACCCTAATCTACCCTATTCCCATTCAATTTAAAATACTTTATCTCCTAAACTCATCCCAAGTTCTTCTAGGTTCTCAAAGGAGAGTTCAAGTTAGAGTTTTGGTTTCTTTATCTCTAAATCAGATTTTTCCTTCATTTAATTACTAAGGTAAGTGGGTTTCATTTGATTACTAAGGTATGTGGGTTTGATTTTGGAAACCTTTCTTTGACAAGTCCAACTATTCTCCCTCTTTAGCTATATGAAATTTATGAATATTTATAGATGTCTGATGAACTACTTAATATGATAATGTTATGAAGAGATTTATGATGATGCTCCTTTGTACATGATTATATATTGGAAAACCATGTAAAACTTATGGATTTTATTAGGGTTGATGATACCTAGCTAAATCTTATTATGCTTATGGTGGGTTATTTTGAATAATGTTCAAATGGTTTCATTTTACTCTTTTCAAGTCTTTTACATTAAACTGCATGGTTTCAAACCTATATACATGTACCCACCATGATTTGATTAAATTTGTATGCCAAGCTTCTATGATGTTAAGGGCCTTATGGCAAGATTATGCAAACTATGAATGATATAAATTTTGAATAGACTATTATGCATATTATGAGATATAAGAATATTGTAAAAGTTGTGAATAATATGAAACCCTATTCTTTAGTATTACAAAGCTTGGGTTTTAGGAGCTACTCCATGACATTACTATGATATTATGATCTTTGAATATTATGGCTAGAAGTATTATTTAAATATTCCTTGGATTGCAACCTAGCACCAAGAGGACCTTGGTAGATAATCATTGTATTACAACTATATTGCCACCATAAGTTTGTGAGTTAGAATGGATCCATATAGCTCATGTTACATGGTTGACTAAAACGGTTGGTATTCCTATACAACACATGTTAGTTAAACGTTGAAATGGGTGGTATTCATGTAAGGTTGTTATCATAAGTTAACCAAAAAGAGTGGTGTTTTCGTAAGGTGTTGATGCAGCACTTTCCAAAATAGGGGAGTTCCTATAAGGTGAGTGTTTGCTTTACTTTGGCAAAGTACAACTTAGTCTATTGTGGAGTGAACATAAGGATTCCAACTAGTAGCTTGCTTGGTCTTATGTGTCTGTTACAGACCTTTCCCATCTATGTATGATATGTTATGTGATTTGATAATTCCTTATGTATTCTTTAATTAAGACATTGAGCATCCATGACATATTGAGCTTTACATATTGATTATGATTATGCATATTGCTTAATTACAACTCATATTCTTTGTTGCATCACACCCTGCATACTTAGTATATTCCAAGTACTAGCATATACTTTTTGCCTACATGATCTAACCATGTAGGGACCAGAGCTTCTATCCATCATCCTCTTCAACATGGTTAGATGATTCGGTTGAAGATCACTTTTGGTGAGTCCTCTACACTCGGGGACAATATCTATTTACCTTATTTCCTTATTTAGACTTTTATATATATGGATACTATGTATTGAGGGTGAGGTCAGGAGATGTCTTGGCCCCCATTCCATTTATATTAGAGTTGTTATTATCTATTTGGATATGCATGTATTGAGCCTGACTCTTATTATGCTATGATTTATGAAGGACTCCCTTAGTCTCTTACTCCCCTTTATGTGTTGAATTGTTGTCGTATGGATTAGATGAATTTCCCATATCCCTAATTGCCCCTATAGCTTGAGGCAAACTTATCCACCCCTCAGAATTCATTTGCTATGTGATCCGTGCTAATCCTCTTCCATATAACACCCTCATAGCGTGAGTGCAAAGACTCATTTTCTCTCAAAATTATATGTTATTTTCCTTAACTTATGCTTCCATAAAAAAGGATGTGTTATGTATGCTTAAGAGGCTTGTTTGAGGTTTCTTCGGATTCCCCATTCATTGTGTCATGGCTAGGCCCTAGGCGTAGGTTGTGACAAATTTTTGTACCAATGAACTAGCTTTTTAAATGGTCCTCAAAAATCTAACACATTGCATCAAGTAAAGTCTTATTCATGGTTGTGAAGTGCATCACAACTATGAATAAGAGACTATGAGGCATTTTAGGTATGACTCTCCTCTTCATATTCTATGTAGTTCTTTAGACTTAAATTAAGATTTACCTTATTCTAATAGATGGTGTTTTGCTCTTCTATATCATTCCTCAAAGGCGAGCGACTCAAAGAGCTCCCACTACCGAGGATGAACCAGCCCCTCCGTCAAGTTCCACAAGCAGAAGAAAGGGTCACCCATGTCGAGTTTTGAAATTGTCATTCCCCAAGTCCCATTAGGGCGGACCGGCACCCATTGCCTATAAGGCTCGGGAGAACCAACCCATACCTATGCACTTCCTTTACATTATATAAAGAATTTCTATATTTAACATGTTTGTATGTAAGTAAACAGGGATATAAGCCAAAGGAAATACATGTGACTAGGTCATTGGGGCCATAGTGTCAAAAATACTAAACATGACCACACTTTAAATTACATAGTCTACAAAGCCTCTAGATAATAGGAACTACCCAATAAGGGTCGGGACAGGCCCCCGCCTTGAATAACTATACAATACAGCCATATAAACTCTTGACAGACATAAAGCTGCGGAACAACCTGGAACTTGGTAACAGAAGTTGAATATCCTGTACTCTTACTGCGGAGATCTACTAGCACCTGTACCTGCAGCATGAAAAGCAGGTCCCTCGCAATTGACTTAGTACAAGATAGTGTACTTAATATGTGAGGCATTAAATACTGTATATAAAATAACAACTTCAAATGAAACTATACAATGGTGTGGAATAAGAGACCACCTTTGGATACACTTTGGAATCATATACTTTAAATACTTTATATTGCTTTCCCTTTACTGTATAATCTGTGCACATCATAAATTGTAAATGACCAACTGATCAGTGGTAAACTGTATCGGGATTGTCCCTATGCTAGGTTTTTCTTCAACCCCCTCGAGCTACCACCCATAATACTGTATTGGGATCGTCCCTATGCTAGGTTTTTCTTGAACCCCCTTGGGCTACCACCCCTCAAAACTGTATATTTTATCTTTCAATTACCTTTGAAATTACTATTTTGGTGGTCATAATTTTGAGACTTTATAGTTGTATATGCAATATAGAACATGTAGAAAAATCATGTAAGACATTATGGCAATGAAGGGAGTATGTTATACAACCCATGAAACGCATATGAAATAAAACATCTTGTGAACTTTAGGTAGTAACAATAATTCAAGTAGCGGGGTGTCCAAGTGTGTATGTAAATTTGGAGATAAATACATATATGAAATATATGAACATGTGAAATAGTGGACGCATGGTTGATTGTCATGTTGGAATAGATAAATGCCTTTACTTACCAAAGGGTCTATGTTTCATGCCAAGTGATATGAAATCAAGTAACCTTACATACCTCGTTGTATGGCCTCGTTACTACCTTGGAGTGGATGCCTTACCTAAAAATATTTATCTATATCATATTAGGCAATAATACTAGTATTATCAGCAAAGAAAAACTTCTTGATAGTCCAAAATCATAAAAAATGGTCATCCGGACAGCAAGCGTTCACTTAGTGACGCAAAGACATTTCTTCAACCTTTTCACTTATAAATGTATTTTCTAAAAACCATTCTTTTGTAAATATCCAGTCCCTTACAGTCCCATAACAGCCCACAAAACACAACACACAATAATTCTTCTAAACATACAAACTAGCAACACAACGTTATACCCTTCCACCATACTTCGACGTCAACAATCCCAAAATTATTTTAACTTTACCAAGATTAGTTTCAATTATTTTTTCCACATAAAACCAGTATTTAAATATTCTAAAAACAGACCCAAATCAGGCGTAAGTTGTGGGATAACTTTTTATAATTCTACACAACTTACAAATGGACAGCATAATATTACTCCCACCTTCGCTACATTTCGACGACGACAATTCCAAACCTTTTTTAATTCTAAACAAACTTGTCCAATAATATATACACATCCCCACACTGATAATACAATATTATATCATCATCCAAGAGGTCACTTAGAACATGAGTCGATAGCCTTAATTCCAACAGCCCACAACTTCCAACCAACATCATACTTAAGATAACACAAGAAACTCTTTTGTTAATT
>JAOTQJ010170567.1:0-16919 GCA_025642045.1 Solanum sejunctum | reverse complement strand
AGAATCTAAACTTATAAAGGTTAGCTATATGAGTCCAACCTATGAGTGATAGGTCTCACTATGACTCATAAGAAGTGGTTTCATAGCTATTTCCAGAGAGTACGAAAATTAGACCAAGAAGTACCATCATGGACTACGAGAAAGCTTTACGAGTTGTAGATCAGGCAATGACACATAGCATGGATTGTAGTGGTCGGGTCCATATTGCCAAGTACAGTCTATGAAAGCCTGACTATGACTCATAGGTCACCCTACGAGTCGTACCTATGAGTCATATCTGCTTCTAGCTATATTTTCTATTTTATTTTAAGGGTCTTTTAGTAAATAGTATAAATAGTTTATTATAGGGTTTTTGAAAGACACACATCAGTAGAGAATTAATAGACAATTAATCAAAGATTGATTATTTTTTGGCCTTGGAGTATGATGGAATAAAGCAAATTGGCTCTTTAAACTATCTGTGCTTTTTTTATTTGTGAAGTAACAGTTAGTCAATGCAATTTTTGACGCTCCTCATGGGTCATTTGGAAACAACTGCTTTATGTTTTTAAACATAGGGGTTAGGCTGCGTACGTTCGACCCCCCCTCACCCCGCAATGAGCGGGAGCCTTTTGAGGCACTAGGATATGTTGTTGTTGTTGTTATTGTTGTTGTAGAGAGCATTTTCTAGGGTTTAGTGTAGATACTTAGGGTTTCGCTCTAAAGACCCAATTTGGGGATTTGGAATCACTTATAATTCAACTCCATTATTCAAGCTTGTGAATCCAATATCAAGGTGGTTTATTTTTCTTCATTTTCTTTAGATAATCTCTTAACTATGTCTATTTTATTCATTCTTTGTGATTTTGCCCAGGCTATGAATAGCTAAACCCCCAAAACTTGGGATTATTGGAACCATGAGTAGCTAGCTTCTAATAACCTGGATTGTTTGCATTTCTTTGCTTGTGTATTTGCATGTATTGTCCATTTTCCTTCAGATTGCTTGTTGTTTGGTGGTGGCCAACACCATACCTTGCCTAGTGTCATGATCTTGACCAAGGTAGTGATGAATAGGAAAAGGAAATGGGTGACATGATTCGATTGATGTGTTCTCGTCTAATCAAAAAGAGAGGTTGACTTGGATAATAGGTAACGGTTAGTTGGCACACCATGGTAGCCGACCAAACGCCATTATGAAATACGACCTTCACCTTTAACAAAGGGCTGAAAGAACCTACGTTACCATCCTGCATTTGATATTTCAATTAGAGTTATGTTATCTTGGGTATTTGAGTTAGTGAATCATGGGGAACAAAATTTCCAAGTTGCTCTCAAATTGGTTGTCGCTTTGCTTTAGTAGTATAGTTTTTTTCTTTACTTCACTTCAAATTGCAAACCTCCCATTCCAGAAACTATTGTCGATTGGTACTTGAAATGATTGTCGATGAGCATATTTCCTGTGGATTCTATCCTAGCCACTAATTAGATTTATACTTGATAGCGACCACTTTATTATTGGATCATAAACATCAGTAATCCCAACAAAAATCGTTGGATGGCAATAAAATAGGTTTTGGGGTATTTAAAATACACTCAAACTTTGTTTTGCATTATAACAAACTAGATTACTAGGTGAACTTAAACTAAGTTACCAAGTGGATAAATTTTACTATTAGTAGAGGAGCACTATCATGAAAATCATCTGAACATATACGTACAGCTTGATCTATAATGGAGGTTGAGTTCATAGCATTAGACAAGGTTGGTGAAGAAGCTAAATGGCTCCAAAATTTCTTACAAGATATTCTATTTTGGCCCAAATCAATGGCTCCTATATGCATATATTATGAGAGTCAAGTGGCAATAGAAAGAGATGGGAGCAAAATATATAACAGTAAGTCTAGTCACATATAACAAAGACACAATACCATTGAACACTTACTCTCTAGTGGAATTATCGTAATTGAGTATATAAAATCAAAGGATAATGTGTCGAATCCACTTATAAAAGGCCTAACTAGGGAGAGAGTTGAGAGATTGTCAAAGAGAATGGGTCTATTGCCAAGGACAAAACATCGTGCTGGTAACTCTATCTAGAAGACTGGAGATCTTAGTATCTAGGTTCAAGGAATCAAATAAAGTCATTGATGATGGTTCATTATTGTCAAAATTACTAAAAGGTCCATTCTCATGATGAGACAATGTTCAATAACAAAAATAAGGTATTTGACCTTTTAATGGTTTTTGAGTTTGATACTGGGTATATCAAATAGTGTATATACAAAATAGCACATTTAGAAATCACATATATAAGTCATGGCCTTGTCTCATGTGTATCATAGGAGTTCCATAGAGACCATATTCATGTCATATTTAACTTGTAAAATTCCTAATGAAGCCTCGCATGGCTTTTTTATGCTGTTATCAGTTTTTACATTTTAACTTTCCACTTAATGAATCACTCAATGTTTTATTAGATGTTTTACCTTTTGCTTCTACGTGCATATCAATTCATAAGTGGTATCACAGAAATAAGGTTTGTGGAGGATCTCATATATCATTGCGAGGCTACACACATATTTAAGAAGGTACTCGTTTGTTCTACTCTTAATCATGAAATTTATCTTAAAGCAATAAGCTCCAAAGCCTATTGAATTCACACATGTTGAATGAGTAAGTAATTAGAAATAATTGTAAGACCCGAGTAATGACATCACTTATTAGGTAAGATTATGACATGAGGACGCAATTGGAAGTGTAGTGAGGGACATGTTGTCAGGAAGGAAGCAAATAACCACCTAGGCCACTAGTTATATTATTCTCTTTGGGCCTAAGTCAACATGATTTTAAAACATGTTACTATGGTGGAAGGGCTACTTACTTATATAGTCAATAATCTCACTAAGGTTTGCCCTGCATTATTGTAATTTTCCTAAACTCATTTATACTTTGTCCTACATCAACAAAACTGATACATAGTAGCTATAATAACATCGATAATAACCCAACTCGCTAGTGATAGTGTCAACTTTAGGCGTAGGTCCACAAAATTTTAAAACACATAACTATGGTGTAGGTCTGCTTATTTATATAGGTAAAATTTCTGTTATGTTTTGTCGGTGCAGGACTTTTTATCCTAAGAAGAGTATCACATATATCCCCTCTTATATATGGACTGAAAATCTTTGTACCCTACCATTAACAAGAACCAGGTTCTTGTTTAGATACTAGTTAAGATCATCCACACACAATAATAGAAAGAACACATGATGTAGAGAGGAAAAGCTCCTTGCTCAAACGAGAAACAACCACTGCCTACAACTTGTGGGATTTCAGCACCTTCACTACTTCAAAATGAGGAATGCCAAGATTACAACTTTGCAATACTTAATTCATTTCTCACTTCGCATACTAACTGATCAACAGTGATCAATTCTAACATTGCAAGAAGACAAACTCACTGCCTACACAAATTCTCTCTCAACTGAAATCCTCACTTACAACTATTTGTCACTCAATAATAATTTTAAATAGTCCAATGAAACATTAGAAAGAAAACCTAACTATAGATCTTCTTTACTTTAACTTCATGTTTGCAAAAACATAAGTTGTCTTTGTTGTTGGGCTCTACATTTTCAGATTGCAAAAATTGTAATTCTAGGGTTTGGCATTTGCCCTATATACTGCCTCCTAGAAGAATCCTGATAGGAGATTCCATTGTAACTAGTACCATTGGTTGTTTACTCTCATAGGAGTCTTTTTTCAACTCTAGATAAGATCTTCTTGATAAATGAATCTATGCCCTTTATGCCTCTTCACATACTTTGCTTCACTTGGTTCGATGTTCTGAATCTAGTTCTGTTTACCATCATCAAAATTACAGAAGTCTAACATGGAATGAATATCCTCACTGACGTTTGTCTTACCACATGAGATAAACCTAGTCTTAGTACTGAAGTTTGCCCACCATATCAAATTTTTTCTAAAGTCAATTAAACTCTAGTCCATAACAACAAGAATGATAAAAAAGTGGCTTTGTTACATATAATAGCTCAAGTCCCTAATGTTTAAGGAGGAGGATGTGATGATATCACTAATTGTTGTTGCACAACATTGAATCTTGTGGAAAGATATATAGAATATTAGCATACTAAGAATTTTCCAGAGAACTGAAATACCTTCGGTAAAGGACAATTTGGTTCACTAAGATTTCATATTTTTGGAGTCTAGGAAGGTTTGGACAAGAATATTCAATTTTTTGCATTCTTACTTTACATTTTTGCAAGTTGTTTCTACTGCCCGAATCTGTGGCCTCATTATCACGTTGCAACTTTACCAACCCTACTAAAGCTTTAATTACGTTACATTACATTACTAATATAAATATATTTAGATTATATACATATAATAAAAATTATTATTATTCCTTTATAATGCTATAGTGTCTTCTTGATAATAAAATTCTATATTGAGAAAGCAAGAAGGTTATACATATGAAGTTAGTGAAGCTAAAGTATATTCAAGTTGATAGTTAGGAGAATTGTAACATCTGGTAAAATTATGTGCATAACACGCCTTTCCATACTTCGATGCAAATTTGAGACTTGATATGCGATCAGTATGAAAATTGAGTGAGAAATGTTCTCAATTGATTTTTAGAGCAACTGGATCAAAAGATAATTTTTTGATTCGAAAACGCAAACTAGTGAAGGTGTGCGACTGAGGAACGATGTCCCTCCATCACGGACCAGCACTTAGCTTTGTCCAAAAATTTTTTGCCATATTAGAAACCTCATTCAGAGTATTTTTGGTGAAAAATACCAAAAATTTACATAGTCCACGTCGCGGACCCCATGTCTCAAGATGGGCTTTTTTTGAATTTCATAAGGGGTATTCTAGACCTTTTTGAACCCCTTTGAACTTAATATATGAGAAAAATAGGTCATTGTAAGTATAAAAATGGGTTTTAACCTATTCTAAGTCCTTATTTAAGTCCTTGAAAAAGGCTAGGGCTTGAGAGAAGGGAAGAGGAACTTGAGAATAAAGAATTCAAGGGAAAATGCTTGAAGGTTGATTGATAAAGCTTCACACCAGGTATGTAAGGCTTAACTAAAAGCATGACACTGTCCTCTTATGTGCCTCATAGATGGTCATAGAAAAGCTGAAAGCCTAATGAGTCTACATACATGATTATATTTTTGAATAGTTTCTTCAAGATTTTCTTTAAAAATTTATATTAATCATATGTTTTCATGTGTTGATAATCATCATAAACTTATCTTTCTTGAATTGAATACTTTACATGAGATATTACATAAACGTATGTGTTAACTCTTCTAAGCATGTACGAATGAAGATAGGGATTGTGTCTAGAGCCTTGAATCGAGAATATCTATTGTGATTGTGATTGCAATATGAGAGTAATGATAGGTTGATAGTACTTGATAGCCTATGAGTCTCCCTAAATGAACTCTAATGAATTGTCTATTCAATTATTCCCAAATGATTGTCCTAAGCCTTGAGTTATTGATTGAGAGGTTGATTGATGAGATGATGAGAGTCCTATGAGACTACTTGAATGATGAGTGCCTCCATGAGGATGATTTGATATGATTTGATTGAGATGATTTGATTAGACTAATTATCTTCTAAGCATTGAGTCTTGGGAGGAGTATCGAGCACCGAAAGAGTAAGTTTAATCTGACTCACACTCGTCAAACTATGTTGACAAGTGTTGGTGAGGATTAGGACCAACAGAGTATATTATGTTGAGGTTCCTTCTTGATAGAGTCCCTAAACCAATAGAGGACATGTTTGATTATTTGTGGTCCCTAGTGGATTTGATTCAGTCCCCACCTGGTAAGTACATAATGGTTGTGGAGTAACGATGGTTTATTGAACAATCACTGGCTCATAAGTGATTGTTGTCGAATAAGACAAACTCTAAAAAAGTTTTCACTTTGAGTACTCCGAGTCCAGATGTGATAAGATGAGTTGAGTTGAGTTTCATTGAGTTGAGTCTGATTCGATTGATGAGTTTTGATTGTTTGATGGGTCACTTGTCTACTGTTTATTCTTTCTTTAGATATATATTTGACAGGTTGATTGTTCATTTTCCTGAGTTGATGTTGTTTCATATTATTCTGCCTATTTCTGTGTCATTCAGCTATTTTACATAGCGTACATTTCATGTACTAACATCACTCGGTGCTACATCATTTCATGATGGAGATAGAGGATTTAGAGATTGTTAACAACATCGTTGAAGATCTGAGACATTCAGCTGATTGGTGAGCCTCCCCTACTTCAGAGGATTCATTATATTTATTTCATCTTCCTTTAGAGTTAGAATTTTAGAGTAGCTTTACTATTTCTTGAGTTGAGGTAGCTATAGGTCTGTCATTAGCCCCAATTTATAGTTATAGAGGCTTAATAGACTAGAGTCAAACATTTACCAAGATTACATCAAAATCCTATCCTTTGACCACTTTGAGCATTCCCACATCTAAGACTTTTTTTCCACCATTACTTGCATGGTAGGCCAAAATCTTTCCCTACAAAAGTTCTCCGAGATTGTAAGGTCTAGGAATCAATTAAATAGTTAGAAGAAAGATTAATGTAACTTATCTTTAATGATAAAATGGATGGACACTAAAAAGGAAAAAAATCCCTAAGTCATTGCTGGTCTAACATAATATAAGAAAGTCATTCAATTTCATATCTTGTGCTTCCACATTTAAAATAGACATTAATTCTAATTTTGTCTTTATCACAAGCATAGAACTCCCACATTTTAAAATGATCTCAAATATATTTTTCAAGTAATTGAAAATATTTTTTCACTTATTTATTTTCTCATGCTTTCAATAGGTGATGTAGGAAAAGGCGGTCAAGTGCACATCCTGTGCATCGTCGAAGTGCTTAGCGATGGCCGACCTTGACCATTAAATGGTGAAATAGTGCACAAACTTTGAGTAAATTGCACGGACTAGAAAAAGATTTTTGAAAGTACATTGTACATAGCATTCCATATCATATTTCTATAGCATACCACATAGAAAGAGTACGTGGAAGCTTCTTCTAAACAAGTACGAGGATTTTGTGATTCACAATCTTTTGGAGGAGAGATTAGTAGTAGAAATTCATCTTTTCTCATGTAATTCATCTTGCCCACATTAATGACTACAGATTATGGTATTATTTTCTTACTTTTGAACATGTGTAGCTAATAACCCAATCTTGGGGGTATGTATATGATATGGGTTTTTGAAGTATTAGGTAGGTCTATGATATTTTGATTGTTTTGATGTTAATCTGAGTGAGTTTACACGTATTGCTATGTTTAATTTATAGTTCTAAGTTTGGAAACTTGGGGTTTACTTTAGATCTCTGATTATTTCATTAACTTGAGTAATTGGTGAAATGCCCCAAAAAGTGCCCGAAAACGTGCCTCAAAAATGCCCATAATTGTAATTTTCATATATCTCAATATTCGTGCATAATATTGAAAATCCAACTTTATATTCATTATTAGGGGAAAAAATTGAGTCGGAAATCGGTATAAACCTGATTTTAGAGCAACCATAGTGAAAAATATTTTTTCAAAAATTTGCTTCTCTAGAGAGGATCCGCACCCCTGGCGCGACATGGCCAGGGGATGGACTTGTGTTATTTTATTGCCAAATTTTCCTGTTCGGTCCAATGCCTTGGGGTTTTAGGGCTAAGCCCTCCTATGCATAAAAACATCGATACATAGTCATTTTTAAACTCCATATCATTCAAGACATTCCTCAAAACCCTCTATAACACTTAACAAAATATTTCAACGAAATTTAAGTGTCCCAAACTCATTCCAGATCTCAAGGAATTCATTCATGCTTCAAGTTCTCATTCAATCATCATCAAGAAAATCTCCAAAATTGAGGTATGTAGGTTTCAACCATTGAGTCCTTTCACCGATGGTGCCAAGCCTTCCTTTTTATCTAAATCGCATGTTTTCAAGTTGTATTATCTATGGGTGTCTCTTATTATGAATTTGAATACAAATTATGTTGGAGTTTCATAAAATATTGACTATTTAAGCATGATTTGAGTTATGATTCTATAAACCTTTATAAGATTTGATGAGGGATTTCATGTATCTTGCATGAGGGTATTACCAAGTGTGGTGGATAGATTTAGATTAAGTTTTCTCACATGATTTCACACTTAAATTACATGATTATGAACTAGAATTACACACAAACTAAGTGTTTGATAAACTGTCGGTTAAGGGTTCTTGAGTTATTGAAGGTCTATTGCATGGCTTATGACTTAAGTGACTTTATGATGATGAAAATATTATATGTATGTGTATATTTCATAAAACGTATCTATAGTGTTGCAAGTTGATGACACCTTGTTGAGGGGGTGCTATGCCTCAATCGCCTTATCGGTGGTGCAATGCCCGTACTACCAATTATGGGGTATATACTTCAATTGCCTTGTCAGGGGGTGCTATACCCGTACTACCATTTTCAGGGTTATATGCCTTGACCACCTTATCAGGGGATATTATGCCTGTACTACCAATTGAGAGGTAGATACCTCAATCACCTTCCAGTGAGGTGATATGCCTTGGACTAATTACTAGTTTGCTTAGTATATGATGATGGTCTCTTCCTACACATGTAATACATTCTATCCAACCATGTTTTACTTCGAGCATTGATCATGCATGTCATATTACTAGTATACTAATCCCTTGCTAATGTATATGCTTTTGATTATGTTACGTATCTCTTGTTGCATCGCATCCTACATACTTAGTACATTCAAGCATACTAACGCATACTCTATGGCTACATGATGTTACCATTTAGGAACCGGAGCTCCTCACGATCATCCTCCCCGTGGCTAGTTGGTCATCTTAAAGATAAGCTATTGGTGAGTCCTCAAGTTTGGGGACACTGGCTTTACACTCTTGCTTTGGTTATCTCTTTATGTTGAACTTTGATACTAAAAGGATGAGCCCAAAAAGTTATCTTGGCCCCTGCCAAATATATGTTAGAGGTGTTGTTGGACAAGTGATGTAATTACGCTTCATGGTTTGACTCTTTATTATTTATGATATTACAGATTTCCCTTAGTCCTTTATCCTTATCTATACACTCTTGTTGTTGTTTAATTGCTTTCGCGACCAAGGTTGTGTAAATGATATGCTAAGAGGCTTGTTTGGGGTCCCTTTGGGTTCCCATTCTCTGTGTGATATATAGGCCCTAGGCTTGGGGTGTGACAAACTTGGTGTCAGAGCACTAGATTGTCAATGGTGCTCGACATCTAACACACCGCATTGATTAGACTCTTATTCATGATTGTGAAGTGTAGCATAACTATGAGTAAGAGGTTATGAGGTGTTTTAGGAAATGTTTCCCTTCTTCTTGATCTATATCTTACTATAGACGTTAACGTAAGGCTTTCCCCTAATGAATGTTCTTTGCTATTTTAGATCATGCCTGTCCCAAAGGGAACAAGAGCTCATAAACCCAAAGAACAACCTGCTCATGAAGAGTTCTAGGATGCTATTACCATGTTAGCTCAAGCTATGACTAATCAAATCAACCAAGGGTCCCAATCCCCTCATGCTCCTACTCTGGCATATAGGTTGAGGGATTTTATGAGGAAGAACTCACTGGAGTTCCATGGGTCTAAAGTAGATGAGGACCCTTAAGAATTTATTGATGAGATGTACAAAGTGTTGTCTATTATGGAGGTTAGATCAAAGGAGAAGGCGGAGTTGGCAGCCTACTAACTCAAGGGGGTGGCCAAAATATGGTTTACCCAATAAAAAGTGGAGAAGGGGAATAATAATTTGATTCTTTAGGAGGAGTTTAAGGCGGCATTTCTTAACTAGTTCTTCCCTTTTGATCTAAGGGAGGCCAAAATGATGGAATTTATGAATTTAAAGCAAGGGTTGATCAGTGTGAGGGAGTATGCCCTCATGTTCAACCAACTTCCCAAATATGCTCCACAATTGGTGGCTGAGCCAATGTCTAGGATAACAAGTTTGTGATGGGTGTGTCCGATTTGGTGAATAAGGACTGTTGTACTGCTATGTTGATAGGTAATATGGACTTGTCCTGTGTCATGACTATGCCAAACAATTGTAGGGTGAAAGTTGATGAAGAAAAGATGTAATAAGGCTAAGAAGGCTCATTTTAAAGGTAGGTTCCAATTCCAAGGGTGGTCGGTTTCATCAAGGCCAAGGGTCTTCTAATGTTTCTAATAGAAGGTTTGCTAATGGCAAGCCAAGTCTCCAAAGAGGTGGTCCTGTGGTGCCTAAACCTATATGCCCAAGATATGGTAGAGGCTATGATGGACCATATTTAAGGGACACTAATGCTTGCAATAGTTGTGGGGAAGTAGGTCATAAAATTATTGATTGTCCATGTAATCAAAACAAGGGTACAAATGGTTATCCATAAGGTCGAGGTGCTATGGGTTCCTAGGTGAAGAGGAGGCAAACAAGGGGGTACTCCAATGTAAAATTGGTTCTATTCTCTTCAAGGGAGACAAGGGGTAGATGAGGTGCCCTATATGGTCATCACTATGTTAAAAGTCTTTGATTTTGATGAGTATTGATAGACCCGAGTGCCACTCTTTATTTTGATACTTCTTTTATTGCCAAAAAGTTTCAAGTTAACCCTGAATTGTTGTGTGAGCCATATGAAGTGCCTACTTCCATTGGTTCATCTACTGTTGCTAGAAGAGTCTATAGAAGTTATTTTATATTCATTTTGCATAAAATATTTCCTTGTAATTTTGTTGAGTTGGATATGGTAGATTTTGATGTGATTCTTGGGATGGATTGGTTGCATGCATATTATGCCTCTATTGATTGTCGAACCTGTGGGGTCAAATTCTAATTTACTAATTAACCCGTTCTTGAGTGGAGAGTCATGATGTATGGTCAAGGGTAGGTTTATTTCTTGCATTAAAGCCCAAAATATGATTTCTAATGGGTGTCTCTATCATCTTGTAAGGGTTAGGGATGTTGAGTCCAAAGTCCTTCATATAGAGTTAATTATGGTGGTTAATGAGTTCCTTGATGTCTTTCCTGATGAGGTTCCCAGTGTTCCGCCCAAAAGGAAAATAAATTTTGGGATAAACCTCCTTCCTAATACTTAACCCATTTCTATTCCCCCTACCGTATGGCCCTAGTGGAGTTAAAGGAGTTGAAGGAACAATTGAGGGATTTGTTGGAGAAAGGGTTTTTTTTAGGCCTAGGCAATCACCTTTGGGTACACTGATGTTGTTTGTGAAGAAGGATGGAACTCTTAGAATGTGCATTGATTCTTGCCAACTCAATTGGGTTACCATAATGAATAAGTATCCTCTACCAAGGATTGATGATTTTTTTGACCAACTTCAAGGGGCTAGTCACTTCTTCAAGATTGATCTTCGGTCCGGGATTCACCAAGTGAAGGTGAGGGAGCGTGACATTATTAAGATGCTCTTCTGGACTAGATATGGTCACTATTAGTTAGTGGTTATGTCTGTAATGACCCGACCCAACACTGTGAAGTATTATCCACTCTTGGGCCTAGCCCATCACGAATTTGTCATATTAGGCTCTCCCCAAAAGGTGCCTCATAGTATATAGACTAGTCCATTACTTATATACCTAGCATCACTCTTGTGTTTTGCCTATGTGGGACTTCTCATCTCAAGATGAGTTGTTACATGCACCCTGTCTATCGACTCAGCATACTCGCTAAGGTTTTCTCCACCATAGGGGATTCGCCTAAACTAAGCACTGAGGTTTGCCCCGCATAACCGAGAATTGCCTAAACTCAGCTGAACTCTGACCCACATCGATAAGGTTGATACAAGAGTGGCTCTGATACCACTTATAACAACCTGACCAAACATTGTGAAGTATTATCCGCTCTTGGGCCTAGCCCATCATGGATTTGTCCCTTTAGGCTCACCCTAAAAGGCGCCTCACAGTATATAGA
The DNA here is from genome assembly GCA_025642045.1 of Solanum sejunctum. Classification (NCBI taxonomy): domain Eukaryota; kingdom Viridiplantae; phylum Streptophyta; class Magnoliopsida; order Solanales; family Solanaceae; genus Solanum; species Solanum sejunctum. The sequence continues at coordinate 4,944 of JAOTQJ010170567.1, read as the reverse complement.
CTTGTCCTTTACATATATACCCAGTATCTCCCTTATGTTTTGCCGATATGGTACTTCTTATCTCAAGAAGGGTTGTTACAATGTCCTTCATTTTGACTAATGCATCGGCTATCTTTATGGATCTTACGAATAGGATCTTTACAACCCTACCTTGATTTGTTATTTGTGGTTTTCATTGATGATATCTTGATCTATTCCCATAGCGAGGAGGAGCATATGGCTCACTTGAGGGTAGTGTTACAAATATTGGGGGAGGCGACGTTGTATGCAAAGTATGAAAAATATGAGTTTTGGTTGAAAGAGGTTGTCTTTCTAGGATATGTGGTGTGGATATATAGTATTAAGCTAGATCCTAAAAAGACAAAGGTGATTAGAAATTGCCCTAGACCTTTGACCCATCGTATATTAGCAGTTTCTTGAGTTTAGTGGGTTATTATCGAAGGTTTTCGAATAGGTTCTCTTCTATTTCTTCTCCTATGACTAAGTTGACCCAAAAGAAGTCAAAGTTTGTATGGACCGATAAGTGTGAAAGAGTTTCCAAACTTTGAAGCATATGCTTGCCTCTGCTCCTATCTTGTCTCTACCAGAAGGATTGGAAGAGTTTGTTGTGTATTGTGATGCCTCAAGAATTGGTTTGGGTCGTATTTTGATGCAAACTAGTAAGGTGATAGCTTATGCCTTTAGACAATTTAATATGCACAAAAACAATTATCCTACCAATGATATTGAATTGGTCATTGTGGCATTTGCTTTGAATAATTGGCATCATTATTTGTATGGGGTGCATGTTGATGTGTTTATCGATCACAAGTCTCCAATATGTATTCACCCAAAAAAATCTCAACTTGAGACAATGAAGGTGCTTAGAGCATCTTAAATATTATGATATGAGCATACATTATCACACCAATAAGGCTAATGTTGTGGCCGATGTTTTGAGTAGGGTGTATATGGGTAGCCAAGCTCATATTGATGATGGTGGCTAACGAGGTCATCAGTTGGCTAGATTGGAAGTTAGGTTGGAGGAGGTTAACAATGGTGGTGTAGTGGTTGTTAATGGTTCTAAGTCTTCTTTGATTGAGAAGGTAAAGGCAAAGCAAGATCTTGACCCCGCCTTGTTAGAATTGAAGGCCTTGGTGAGAGTTGATAAATTAGAGGTTTTCTCTCAAGGGGGAGATGGTGCACTTAGGTACAAAGGTAGGTTGTGTATGCCTAGTGTGGATGACTTGAGAGAGAATATTCTTCATGAGGCTCATTATTCTTCCTATTCTATTCATCGCAATTCTACAAAGATGTATAGAGATTTGAGGGAAGTATTTTGGTGGGGAGGTATGTAGAGAGATAGTACTAAGTTTGTATCTGAATGTTATAATTGCCAACAAGTGGAAGTTGAGCATCAAAGGCTGGGTGGCCTAGCCCAATATATAGAGATTCCTACTTGGAAGTGGGAGGAAATCAACATGGTTTTGTGGTTGGGTTGGCTAAGATCGGAAAGCATGTTGATTCTATTTGGGTTGTGGTTGATAGAATGACAAAGTCAGCTAATTTCCTACCTGCTAAAGATATTTATGGTGCCAAATATTATTCCAAGTTGTAGATTCATGAATTGATTAGATTGCATGGGGTGCATTTGTCTATCATATTGAAATGACCCCAAATAGTGCTCAAAAATATGCCTCGAAAGTGGCCAAATTTGTAATTTCCATATATCTAAAAATCCATGTGCAATATCAAAAATCTGACTTCATATTCTTGTTTAGGGGGAGAAATTGGGTGGGATATGGTTATAACCTGAATTGTAATATCAAAATTTAAAATTTCAAAGTTGACGATTTCCAGTGAAGAACCGCGCCCAAGGCGCGACGTGCTACGGGCACTAAGAGGGTATTTTTTTCGTCCAATTTTTTTGTTTTGGTACAAGGCCTTGGGTCTTGGGCCTGAGAATCTCAATACATAAAATTACCTATACTAAAGTCATTTTTTAACCCCATATCATTCAATACATTCCCCAAAATCCTCTCTAACACTTTGCCAAATAATTCATTAAAATTCAAGTGTCCCAAACTTATTCCGGATCTCAAGAAATTCATTTAAGCTTTAAGATCTCATTCAAATCTAATTCAAGCTTATTCATGTCGTTTAAGACCATCGTGGGTCCCCTACATCAAGCCAAGTTCAAAGAAATGTTTGTTGGCTATGTTTTGCACAAGTACCGATAGGAGGGTCAACTTTAAAGGGGCATATCACTTAACACACAACGAACTGGATATCCAACGATCTACCAAATCAAACCTCTTTACATTATCTTACCAACTCACTTGATTTCGTCTTATTTAGAGTTTGCATGAAGAAGTTATGCTAGTTTCATAGAACTCATCTGTGCAGGGGTATATACGAGTGTTTGTCGAATGCCATTTCATTAATGGCATTCTGTAAATTTAGTTATTTCTAATGGTCTTTTGGGGATTCCTATGCTATCTTAACACTTCCTAAAGACCTAAACCATATTCCTAAGATCAAATTCACTTCTCCTAATTGGAATACATTCTTAAATTCTCCCAAGAAGCTCTACCAAACCCTAATAGGAATTCATGAAACTCAAGAACAAGTTGTGGATTTCAAGAACCAATTCCAAGCTTCAAGTCTTCCTCAACGAAATTTCAAGAAATTCAAGGTCTAATGTATGTGGGTTTTATTCATGGGTTCCTTTCACCCATGAAGCCAATCTTCCTTTTTCTGAAAATTACATGATTTCAAGTTATATTTCTTATGGGTATTTATTATTATCCAAATATGAACATGAAATATGCTTGAGTTTTGTCAAATATTATTTATTATCCATAAATATCTACTTTGAGCTTAACAATGAAGTGGTCTTTGCCTATTGAGACTACACATGATTCAAGATATGAGATCTATGAACTATTGTAAAGTTTTTATAAAATTTCAAGTTACCCATGATTTGGTTTTTCCATGAAGTTGGTGGGCTGATTTACATGATTTTAAGATGCATTGATTTCACTATTTGATGATATATACTCTTTCATTTTGCATGATTTGAACATGTCCTCATACGTGCCTGCTAAGTATTTGATAAAATGTCCAGTTAATGTATCTTGAGTTATTGAAGGCCTAATGCTTGGCATATGAGTTAAGTGACTTTATGATTATGAAAGTATTATAATTATATGATGATTTCTTGAAAAGTATTCATAGTGTTGCATGTTGACCATACGTTGTTGGAGGGGTGCTTTACCTCGACCATATGATGGAGGGTGTGTTGAGGGGTTGATACCTTGACCACTATGATGGAGGGTGTGATGTCCATCTACCGATTGAGGCATATATACCTTGATCACCCTCAAAGGGGTGCTAAGCCTTGGATTTCAAGAACTAGTTTTCTTGGTCTATGATGATGGTCTCTTTGTATATACGCAATATGTTTTATATAAGCATGTTTTACTTCAAGCATCATTCATATATATCATATTGTTATTATGTTATCTATTGCTTATGATATTGTGTTTTGCCTATATTCCCTATATGTTTTTGTATTGCATCCTACATACTTAGTACATTTAAACATACTAACCTATACTCTGTGCCTATATAATGTTACGATGTAGAAATCGCAGCTCTTTACGATCATCCTCCACGTGACTAGATTTGACATCTTAAAGATAGCCTTTGGTGAGTCCTCAATTTTAGAAACACTATATATGCTACACTTGTCATCACTATTTCTTTTTGTTGAACTCTTGATACTATGAGGGTGAGCCTGAAAAGTGTCATGGCCCCCTCTCTATTCTACGCTTAGAGGTATTGTTGGAATAATTGATATAATTATGCTTAATCTTGACTCTTCAGTATTCTATGTTTTATGCTATTAAATACTTCCCTTAGTCCCTTTATGCCTCTTTTTTACCTCTTGATATTGTTTACTTTTCTTTCGCGACCAAGGATGTGTGATTGATATGGTAAGAGGCCTGTTTGGGCTCCTTCGATTTCCCATTCTCCATGTCATCTCTAGGTCGTAGGCTTGGGTCGTGACAAGCTTGGTATCAATGTATTAAGTTGTCAATGGTCCTCGGCATCTAACATACCGCGTTAATTAGAGTCCTATTCATGGTTGTGAAGCGTGTCACAACTATGAATGTAAAGATATGAGGTGTTTTAGGAAATGTTTCCCTTCTTTATAGTCTATGTCATGCTTTAGAAATTAGATTAGGAATTTCCCTCTAACGAATGTTCTTTGCTATTCTGGTTGATTATGCCGCTTCAAAAAGGAAGGCGAAGGAAGGTAAGTTGAAGGTATTGATTTTGATGGATCTGGGTTCCACTATTCCTTTCATCATTACTTTTAGTTGCTAGTGGGTTTCTTGTATGTCCTGAGTTGTTATGTCAACTGAAAAGACCACAAAAAGTTCTCGAAAACATGCCTCGGAAGTAAATAAAAACTTGTTTTTCATATATCTAAATATCCATTTGTAATTTCAAAAATTCGACTTCATATTCTTGTTTAGGGGGTCCAAATTAGGGTGACAAGGGTCGAACCTCAATTTTAAAGCAAAAGAATCAAATTATGAAATTTGGACTTGGTGAAATTTCCAGAGACGATCCATGATCTCTCCGCGATGCAGAGAGGCAATTTTTCTGCACTGTCTTTTCCTACTTTGCCCAGATTTCTCTAAGTGTTGGACCTAAATTTTTCAAATGTATTTTCACCTATACTTAGCCTTATTTCACGCTCATATTACCCCAAAACATTCCCCAATATTTCCCCAAACACTTAGACTCATTTCTAACCCTAAATTCAAGTCACAAACTCAAGGTCAATCTCAAGGATTTCTTCAAGGATCTCACCCAAGCTTCAAATCTCTATTAAAGTCTTCTTCAAGAACTTCACAAAAGCTAAGGTATGTGGTATTGAACCATTGGGTCCTT
>JAOTQJ010170557.1:0-25423 GCA_025642045.1 Solanum sejunctum | reverse complement strand
CATACCAAAAAAATAAAATTAAAAATAAAAATATATATTTGCAAAAAATTCAAATATTAAAAATTTTGATTTTACAAAAACTCAAATATTAAAAATTTTAATTTTTTACTCCACCTTGAGCCTTATCCATCCCCCACGCCTAACTCCCTACCTTTACCCTCCCACCTCCCAAAAGAAAATTTAAATATTTATTTTTAAAAATTATTTCCAATTATGAAATATTTTTTTTAATGTCAAAAACTAGATTTTTTTTTAAGATTAGTACTACAAAGAAGAAAAAAATTGTATTTTAATTTGAAAAATAATAATTTATTTATAAAAGGATGTAGTAGGGGTAAAAATGACAATTCAAACCTTTTTACTGTTGAAATCTTCAAAAAAATAGCACTCACGCGCCCCTTTTTACGTGTAACAACATGCTTTGCCATGTCAGCGCTTTGTGTTTACTTGATAAAAAACAGGCAAGTTGGAGTGTCTATTTGTGTACTTTAAAAGTTTGAGTTTCAGCTTAAAATTTTGCTCTAAGTTAAGAGGCTAATTTATGTATTGTGCCATTTTTATATTTAAAAATTTGACACAAATGGTTTGATTTAATATTTAAAAAGTTCGAACCAACCTAATTTATGAATACCCCTGGTTGGTGCAACTATATTCTTTTATACTTCTTTTGCTCAGCTTTCCTTTTCAATTTCCTTTAAAGCAGGATCATTGTTTGTAGCATGATTCTCAAATTGAATTTGTTCTTAATTTTATTTTTGTTCTATTTATTGGGTAAAACTGAAGAGGAACTTAAATACTTACTTGGTATTCCCAATTTCCTATCCATCCATACAAGATAGTGTTACTTCTCAATATAAAGCAACTTGTAATTGTTGATTTAATTGAGATTAATTTACTCATTGTCATAAGTTAGCTTGCTCTTGCATCTCTTCTCCATCCCAATTCAGATTCCAGCGACTCTTCTGATGATGAGTCTGAAACTCAAAGAATATCTTATCATACTAAGGCAAATGATTCTGATTATAATTATAATTTTTTGATTAGTATTTCTCTTTTTATTTAATATAATAGAGAATTCTGTTGATGTTTATCCTTATATTTCAAACTGCGCATTGACAACAAAAAAATATTTTTGAAAAGATGTGAGTGAATGAAAGTATATATTATTATTATTATTATTATTATTATTATTATTATTATTATTATTATTATTTTAAAAATATGAGCTTCAACATTTAAAAGTCAAATTATTCAAATACTTTTATTACTATTTACATAAAGTTTTTTAATTTACTTTTCACAAAAAACTACAAATAAGTGGAACGTTGCATGTACATTTGGTTAGAAGATTTCCTTGCTTCTAAGTTTCTATTTTGAATAGTTCAGAAAAGTAACAACACTATTGTTGTCTTTTTACCACAAAAAGAGATAAATGAAAAATATTTATATCTATCCATCTATATTTATACTTATAGTAAAAGCATAAAAGTTTTTATAAATGTTATTTGAATTTTTTATCCTTCTTTAGAAGATTTGGTTTAGATAAAATCATCTTTTCATTATTTTTCTTAATTATTATTTTATTTTTTATTTATGTAGTTTCAATTCACTTTTAGATTAAAAATTCTTTATATTCAGAATTCATTTTTGATTTAGGATTATTTTGTGTAAATAATTAATTAAAATTTTGAATCTCAATCAAATATTTTGTTAATAAAAATATGTAGTATAATAAATTTAAAAAGAGAAAAAAAATCAATAAATTTATGTTAGAAACATTAAACTACTCCTTTTTATATTTAGGAATCTTTTTTTTACATTAAATTTTGATCAGTTAATTATTTAACTTCTAACTATTTAACTCTAAATTATTATTTTACGTATTCAAACACTATTAACATATCTATATTATAAATAATTGAGTTAATTTTTTCATGTTTGTCGTTTCACAATAGACTAAACTATTGCATCAAATTAATAGTATTTATTTAATGATATGCACTATTTATATATAATTTGTAAATTAACGCAACACATATTTGCAAAATAGTAAAATGATTTTCTCATCTTTTTCATTTAACAATAGACTAAACTATTACATCAAACTAATAGTATTTATTAATTTTATTTGCATGAATATTGTATTTACTTTGACAAGTACTCATTATCTATAATTTTAAAATTGACACGATATATAGGTGCAAAACACGTATACTAAACTAGTATTATATTAAAAATATGAAAACCCATAAAATGTTGTTTGAATTTTCTGCCCTTTATTAAAAGTATGTTCTTTAGACATATTGTCTTTTCACCTTTTTAAAAAAATTATTAATTAGTTATTTACTTAATTAAAAAGTCCTAGCATAGATGGTAAGAAATATTAGGAGAATTAATAATTAATAAATTTTAAATATAATAAGAAAAAAATTATATTTTAAAATTATGAAATCCAAATATACTTATTTGGTAACAGAAAAACTTTCTGAAAAATAATTTTACTTAAAGTATATTTTGTAACAAGCATAGTTGTTTTCCCAACTATTGAGGGAAATAGTTAGTTTTTATTGTTGCTCATCCAATTGAAAGTTTCTTTTTTTAATAATTGTTTGAAGCAACCAATAGAACTGAAATCTTTTCATTAAAAATACTTAATAGATTGGAGGGGTAATTTGGGTTAGAAATTTAGTGGTATTACAAATAGATAGAGCAAGTTAAAAGGCGTGTTTTTTCTTTAATCTTTTTCTATTATTCTTGAAAGTTCATTTTTCAATTTTATCTCTTTATAGAAGATTTTACTTGATGCGTAAGTAGCCATGCTTTGCTCTCATCTCTCATCACATGATCATGCATGTAAAAGATTTTTACATGATATCTTGACTACAAATATGATTGTGATTATGAACATGAACACGATTTCAGCATAAGTACTAATATTGCATGATTTTGATTATGATATGACTGTGATTTCAACAGGAATACGATTATGGCATAATTCTGAATGTGATATGGCTTCAAGTAAGGTGTATATACACCATCATGCACAACCTTCCCTTTACACCATCATACATGTGTCCTTGTCATCTAACATTGAATTATTGTGTGTACTGATAAGGATGGACACAATCTTCCCTTTACACAGTTATGTGTGTTGATGAGTTCAGGTACAACCTTCCCTTGCACTGTTTTGAAGTGAATTATTGTGTGTATTGATGAGGATGGACACAACCCTCCTTTACATTATTTGTTTATATTAATGAGGATAGGTACTATCACGACCCAAGCCTAAGGTCTAGTTATAACACGACAAATAAGACACTCGAAGGCATCTCTTCCAAGCTATCTTAACATATAAGCATTCATAGATACAATCACATATATATGATGGAATTAAAATGTGGTAGGGTCTAGGGACATCATTTGAGTGAAATGAAACATCTCAAATATACATAAAAATTCATATACATACCATCTAGAACATGAGTCAACCGAAAGCAGTAAATGGTCAGTTTCCCTCAAATAGAAAAGATTTTAAATTAAATAAGAAAGTAAAAGCCTCCAATTTAAAAAGTCAAAAATATACATCATGTCCAACAAGTACATAGCATGAAAGATAATAGATGGAGACCCAAACTAAGGGCTTACCACAACAAATCTACTCTTAAATCACTGATAGAACTAGCTATGAGCCGAAGGAGGAGGAGCGCTGGTTCCTACATGGTGACATCATGTAAGCAAATATGCATTAGTACTTTTGGAATGTACTAAGTATTATGAGATGCAATGCAAGTATGAACTGTAATATCATCATTCATAAGTTAAACTTTAATGTATGGAATGGTAAAAGGGCAAACATTTACATGACCTTAAGCATGCACAAAGAATAACATTCAATATAGTGCATAAATGAACACATATGATGGAATGAAGACATCAATATCATACTTTTGTGGAAATAGACCGTAATCGGCACATAAGACTATGTGAGCGACTGCATAGAATCCAACATAACCTCCTACGTTGGCACGTGGAGACCACTTGATGGGTGAAACTCCGTCTTATAGCATGTATCATCATATAACATAATGGTCCTGCATGGATCCACTAGCCTAGCCTATAAGGGCTCCTATGGTGACACATAGTTAATGAGACAAAGGTTTGCTTCAAAGATTCCTTTTCCGAACCCTACCTCATTGCCTTATTCGGTTCTAAGTCATCCTATAGAATTCTTTAAAGTACATACTTATTCTAATAATGACACTTAAAATCATAAGTAGAAATCTCAAGAGTAGCTCAAAACTTAAGGACCACCAAGTGAGAATTGTTCCTTCATCTTGGGGACCATCATAAACATCATTTAGGGCATTATTGACAACTTATATCTTTGACAAAACATCAATTTAAAACCTTTCTTTTATGCCCTACTCATCACCATATAACATGCACAGATTGACTTCACTTGGTAAGCCAAATCATTTGTTGGGAAAGCTCATAAATCATAAGAGTCATGCATGATCATGGGAATAATATGCTTATTTAAAACCTACATTAATAGCTAACACATCACCATTCAAAACCCTCTTTATGGGATCATTTCATCAACTAAAACTAATGAATATACTTAACAGAACATTACATGGTAACATTAAAGGTTAAATACATCATAAAACATCATGAAATCACCATTAGCATGCATGGTAGTGATCAAGGAACTTATAGAAAAGGTAAAAGCTTTTAGTGAAGGACTTTGTGGGTGAAAGAAACCCATAGATCAACGTACATACCTTAGGTGTAGCGTAAAAAGAAGGAACTTGCTCTTATGGAGAAGGACCCTTGAAAACCTAGCCCTTTTTGCCTTGTTCTTAGAGAGAATAGTTGCCTTAAGATCTTGACAAAGTGGAAGAATAAAAAGGAATGAGAGTACTTAAGGCTTTTAGGTTTGATTGGGGGACTAAAGGGTCATAAATATAACATAGTTTAAACCTAGGACTCGTGAAAATAACAAAAATATCCTTTATTAATATTGCCGATCATAAACCATGAGACCTCGATTATGGGTCGTGACTAAACCACGAGCCCTGGTTTATGTCGTCTTGTTCTCCTTTTCCAATCTTCAGAGACTAGTTACCAGCCTAACAAGCCACAAAATCCCATCCATAAGCAATATACTTATCCACAAGTCGTGGATAGCCCCATGTAATCCTTCCACACTTAGTTAAATTTCCAATTTCGGGGACCCTATTCATTACAACTAACCACAGAGGATAAACAGGACTACAAATGATCCTGTTGATCATGGGCCTCCTTCTAGAAACTTCAAATTTCCTTTATGTCTATAACTCATACCTACAACTCGATCTATGGTCCTTGTTTCCTTCTATGGTCTGTAGATAGTCCTCATGGATACTTTAACACTTAATAAAATCTTAACTTCCTAAGGCCATCATTCCCGAGCTTGGTCTACAATTCGTGGTTTGAACCATGTGCTGTGAACTGGGCTCATGAAATGAGTCCTGATTCATCTCCAACCTAACTTTTTCTTCCCTTTAGCGGCTCCTAACTTGAGGGTCCTTACAATATCTCCCACTTGAGAACATTCGTCCCTGAATGTACTTAAACGTAAGCTCTATAAAGTTAATCATCAGCTAACAACCTACAATGTATGCAAAAATTCAATCTAAACATCCTTTTATGAAATTTTCAAAATTCACACTTAACATATGTCTCAAAATAGTCCATGTCAAGACCCGACCCAAGGGCCTAGGAGTGACATGGCGAATGAGAACCCAAAAGTTCCCAAACAAGCCTCATAGCATTCACATATACATCATTGGTTTAGAAGCATACAATAAGACATTAAGCATATAGTTCTGAGGGATGAGAAAGTATGACTCAGGCTATGGGGATGTCAAAGGGATAGGGATTAGCATTGGCACATAAGAACTAAGGACTGGGTAAGTATGACTTACACTATGGGGACAGAAGGGACTTAGGACTTTCCACATTTCTATCTCATCATAAACATACCATCATATCATTAACATCAAAGGAAAAACTATAGTCATAATCTCCATAAGCAAATAATATAACATGAAACAAATCCATATATAGAGTTTATATGTTGTCCAACAATGCCTCTAAGTCATAGAATAGGATGGGAGCCAAGACATGTCCCCGACTTACCTTCAAAGTAAGTAAAACATAAGGGAAAATAGCGTAGTAGGTAGATAGTAGGTGGCTTGTCCTTGAATGATAGGATTCACCATAAGCAATTCTTCACAACCCAAGCTAACTGTCAAAAGGTAGATGAAGATAGTCTCCCGTACCTACATGGTTAGATCATATAGGCAAACAGTATGCATTAGTACATTTGAATGTACTAAGTATGCGGGCATATAATGCATATGATCTCATTAAACCTACATTCAATGTTAGATGACAAGGACACATGTATAAAGGAGTATATAAGAAAGAATAATATTGATATGCCATGAAATCCATAACGCATAATGTCAAAATACTTTGTACATAGTGGTAAGACCAAGTGATTTGTAATTGGAACTCCATTGTCATCCTCACAATGGATAAAGAGGTGACCTACTTGACAAAGCTAGATCCTTAACATTAATCATCCCGTAAAAGGGGCATAAACATGAACCTATGTTTGGCTCATAGTTATGAGACTTGAGGATTTATATAAGGGACCTTGGGGATATCCCCCTCATGTAAGCCCGCTCGATGCTAAGTCATCATCCCACTAAAATACATATACATATGCGTGCTTGTAAAAGATGCATAAGTCTTGTCAAATCATTACAATGCATTTAAAGCAATATATACTTCGTAATCATACATACTTGGGTTAAAAGCCAAATCATATTTCATGTCATACTATCATGCATAGGAATAACTCCTTCATACTTATACATTTGGTGTAAAACACCCATCATTTCTCAAAGAGCTATATTATATACATTATGTGATCACATTTTTGTCATACCCATACTTTTCTTGAAAACATAGACATCATCATAATAGGGACTTAGCCCACATCATAAACTTTATGAAAAATAATGTTGAGGTATGTATATGCCATGAATTATGAGAGAATAATATGGGGAATAAAGATTCATACTTAAATCAAGAATGTATTATGAAATCCAAATAAATCCATGAAGAAATTCTCATCTAAATCATACTGAGATTACCCCTGCAATAATCAACATTTAAGAGGGACATGCATATTCAAATCGTCACAATATCAATGCAATTTAACATATAAGGGCTTAAATCACTTTAAGAACACCAATTAAACATAACCCATATCTCAACTAAATCAAATAAATAATAATTTAAAAGACCCATATTCGAAGTAAGCTTAATTTCATGACTCAAGGAGTAAAAAGTGTTGGGGTCTTCATGGTTAAAAGGGGTCATTAATCGATCCCACATACCTTAGATAATTAAGAAGAATCAAGAAGAAATTGATTCGAGAAGAAGACTCTTCCTTGAGCTCCAAGCTAAATCTCCAATGGCATACTTGAGAGGAGTTCTTTAGATGAGAGAATTTGAATATTTTAAGTATAGGGAATGAATTTGAATAAGAACAGAGGAGTATAGATCTTTTTAGGGGTTTAAGATTGGTCAGAAAGTCATAAATGACCCTTAAAATCATGAAAATTATGAGATACCCATTAATGAAACGAGTTTCAAATAGTTGCTAGGTTCCCGCCATGGAGGCACACTGAACAACCCCAAAAAGTACCCGTAATGTGCCTCAAAATGCCCAAAATTTAGTTTCCATATATCTTAAAATTCATTTGTTATTTCAAAATTTGACTTTATATTCTTATTTAGGGGTCAAAATTAGGGGGAACAGGGTCTAACATCGATTTTAGATCAACCATATCAAAATCCAAAATCACAAAATATGATTTCCACAATGCTGTACACGATACTGGCGCGATGCGCCAATGTCCTTTTTTGTGTATTTTTTTTACTTCGCCCAAGACTTAAACGTGTTTTTACCTATACTTAGCCTTCTTTCACCCTCATATCATCCTAAACATTCCCCAATACTCACTCAAATCCTTAATCTTATATTTCTCTCAATATTCAAGTCTCAAACCCTCACTCAAGCTCAGGTTCTCCTTCAAGGTTCTTCTTCAAGCTTCAAGTCTCCATCTCCAATCTTCAATCTTCACCAAGTTTATCTCTAAGCTAGGATATGTGAGTTTTAGCCATTGGGTCCTTCAACCATGGTGCCCTATTCTCCTTTTACTCAAATTGCATGATTTAAAGTTGATTTATAAATGGGTCTTGGTTATTATAAATTCACTGCACACTATGTTAAAGCTTTGTAAAATTGTGACTGTTTTGCCATATTTTGATCTATAAAACTTTGATATATGGTAAGATTTGAGAAGGGGTTTTGATGTATATTGCTTGAGGGTATTACAAGGTATTGATTGATAGTTTTACAATGAATGTTTTTGAATGATTTCATCTCTGTATTTCATGGTTTTATACTAGCATTACACATCCTCTAAGTGTTTGATAAAATGTACGAATGTGGTTTCTTGAGGAATTGAAGGTCCAAAGCATGAGATAGGATATGAATGATTATATGATGATGAAATGAGCTTATGTATATGATAAATTTTATATAAACTATTGCATTAGACCATGCCCATTCGGGGGGAGGGGGGAGGGGTTAAGAACCCGGATAACCTAGATGGGGGTTTGTACTCATCAACCTATGAAGGGTTTGTACTTCTCCACCTAGTGATGGGGCGGGATTATCACTAACCTAGATGGGGTTTCATACTCATCAACCTAGGGAAAGGTTTGTACTTTTCCACCTTGGTGATGGGGCAGCATTTTCACCAACCTAGATGCGGGTTTGTACTCATCCACCTAAGTGATGGGGCGACATCATCATTAACCTACCAAAGGGTTATACTTTGGAAATCTAGCTTGGTCTCTTCTAAACATATGATATTCTATATGAGCATGAGTTACTTAAGCATATTTTACTTATTCATTGATCATACATGTCATATTGTTATAATAAGCCTATTGCCTATTGTTATGTATTTTGACTATGATGCTTAATTTTCATTTGCATTGCATCCTACATACTTAGAACATACAAATGTACTAATGCATACTCTATACCTACATGATATCACCATGTAGGAACCGATCCAAAGTTGATCCTCCTTCTCCTCCACGTGGCTAATTCGGTGCTACTCAAGCTAGTTGGTGAGTCCTCCATTTCGGGGACCTTAGTCTATGTTTCTCTTATTATGTATTGAGATTGTTCTTTATTATCTATTTTGGTTGAGGGTGAGCTCAGTTACTTTGTCTTGGCCCCCGCTCTTATCTATGTATTAGAGGTGTTTGTTGGACATTTTATGTATCTATGTTAAGAGCCTTGACACTATTTTTCTCGATGTCTATGATATGAGCTTGTCTCTTGTCTCTTTTTTTATGATGTTGTGCAAGCTTTTCCCTTAACCCTGGCTTTCGCACTTTTATCTCTTGATGCTTGTTTCATTATTTCTGTGACCAAGGATGTGTAATGATGTTCTAAGAGGCTTGCTTGGGGTCCCTTCATTTTCCCCTTGTATAGTATTATGTCTAGGACCTAGGATTGAGTCATGACAAACTTGGTATTAGAGTACTAGGTCGATAGATTCTCGGAGTCCAACACACCATGTCGATTAGAGTCTTATTCATAGTTGTATTATGCACCACAACTATGAGTTGGAGGCTATGAGGTATTCTAGAAAATATTTCACTTCTTCATGATTCATGCCATGCAATAGATTTAAGACCCCTAGGGATTATTGATAACCCCTAACTATTAAATTTCAGGACATATTTCAAGCTACTCAACGTGCTGATATATCGAATGCAGAGATTTGCGATGCTCTGTGGAAAGTGGCCAAAGCGATGGCAAAATTGGCAACTCACCTCGATCGACAAGTGGGTGCTTCTGAGACTTCAAATGGTAAGAGGAGAGTTAGTGAGGCCAAGAGGGCACGTGTTGAAGGAAAGTTTCAAAGTCTCAAGGATAGAGGTGATTCTACGTGTTCGACATGTGATAAGGCTCATAGGGGTCCATATTTCAAGGGTACTAATGCTTATTTTAATTGTGACGAAGTGGGACATAAGAGGAAGGATTGCCCTCATGAATGCAATAAGGGTAAAGGAGGTGATGGTGGGATGACTAATCCCAAGTGTCAAAGGTGTGGGAAGTATCAAGGTGGCCCATGCTTGAGGAAGACCAATGCTTGTTATATGTGTAGTGAAGTGGGTTACAAGCTAAATGATTGTCCGTATATCAGAAGGAGGTGTAACGGTGGTCGAGCTTTAGATCAAGGTAGTTATGTTGATGAAG
This sequence comes from Solanum sejunctum, assembly GCA_025642045.1. Classification (NCBI taxonomy): domain Eukaryota; kingdom Viridiplantae; phylum Streptophyta; class Magnoliopsida; order Solanales; family Solanaceae; genus Solanum; species Solanum sejunctum. Next base: position 15,018 of record JAOTQJ010170557.1, on the reverse strand, counting down.
TGACTTGAGGAGGGGATGAGGTATCAGATGCTATTATTAGTAAGTTGACGTTTTCTTGGCTTTGTTGTGCATGTATTGTTAATCCCTTTGTGCCACTATTTCTTCTTTATTCTTTTGGTTGCTAGTGGGGCTTCTTGTATGCCTAAGATATTGTGTGGATCTTTGGTGTCTATCTTTTTATTGGGTATATTGGCGCTAGGAGGTTCATAGGTATTGATCCGGGTTTGTATTGCATTAGGCCTTGCTTTGTGGGTTGGTAGAGAAGGCATGCTGGATTTAATGTTATTATAGGAATGGAATAGTTGCATGCATATTGTGTCTTCATGGGTGGTAGTACCCATAGAGTTAGAAACCGATTCCCTAATGAGCCCATCCATATGAGGAATGTTGTTAAGTGATAGCATAGAAGGTAGGTTCATTTAATGTCTTAAGGTGCAATTGGGTTCTAAGGGGTTGCATTTATCATCTTGTGAGAAATGGAGGTGTAAAACCTAACTTGTTTTGTTATTGAGTTGTTGTTGGTGGTAGATGAGGCCTTGAATGTCCCTTTTCGATATTTTGAAATTGGGGTAGTGTCTTTTGGTTTGACTAGTACACTGGTTATGCCTATAAGTCTCATGATTAAAATCTTTAGTCCCTACTCTAGTAGGCATACAATGGTTTTAGTGATGATATAATGGTTCGTTCCTTAATAAGTTAGTGCATGTGATTCACTTGAGGGTAGTACTACAAGTTTAAGGGATGAAGTTGGGTGCTAAATAGTAGGAATGGGAGTTTTGGTTGCAGAAGGTTGGCTTCCTAGGTTGTGTGGTGCCCGGTGTGGCATTAAGATGGACCTTAGTAAGACAAAACTGATTGGAGATTATCCTATACCTTGACATCGTCGGACATTAGTAGCTTCTTGGGGCTTAGTGGGCTATTACCGGAGTTTGTGAATAAGTTTTCTTCTATTGTTTCTCCTATGACTTAGTTGACCCTAAGTAAGGCCAAAGTTGTGATCAACGTTTTGAGTGGGGTGATTTGATAGGTTCGAGAGTTGATATTTCTTGTGTTATTCCTTGGTGCTAGTGGGATTCATGTGTATGTGGGTTGATCCTTGATTCTTTTCAATCTAGGAGACCCAAAACTATTTTCAAGAAAACCTAGATTGATTTTGCTTACTTTAATTTGGGATTTTGAATATTATGATTCCTAAAATTCTATTGATGCATGGGTAGTATTTATTTGATGATTTTAATGTGATTTAAACGATTATATGAGGATTTACTTTGGGTTTATGAAATTATAAGTATATATGTCCCCTTTTTGAATTATTTGTGCATGAGAGATTACACTATTGATTTAAATGTGGAATTAATTATGTTTTCACTTCAATTTCATATTATAAATATTGATTTTAGATTGAGTCTTAATTATCCATGTCACTCCCTCATTGGTCATAGCATATGCATTCACGTACATGGATTATTTTGAGAAAATATGTTATGAGTTAAGCCCAATTTTGTTTTACAGTATGAATTTGACAAAATGTTTGTTATGACAAAATTGTGATCACACATATGTCTTTGGTTTTTTTTTAATCTCATTGAGCATTTGGGGTGCTTGCACCATTTTGTGTATGAATGGGCTATTCTTATGCATGAATATTATGACTATGATATCATGATTTTGGCATTTGAGCCTAAGTATGAATTATTATGAATGGTGTTTGGCTTTAAGCCCAATTGTGTATTGAAATAATTTGGAAAGAAAAATGAGTATTGCCTCTTTAAAAGTATGTATATGTATATTATAAGTATTCTTGTGGGATGACGACTTAGCGCCGATGGATTGAGAGGGGGGGGGGGGGGTATAAGGGTTGCCCCATATTCTTATTGAATAGAGCCTTGTCTTGTGATCTTGGTTGAACTTAGCTTGATAGGTTGGAGGTCTTGTGGTAGTTTGGGCTACTTGCATAGCATGTTTCCAATGAGTATAGAACCCATAAGGTTGTAATATGATGGTTAAGGTTGGTTGATCTATTTGGTCAACTATAATGGGGTAGTCACTTGTCTAAGGTTGATTTGAGGTTTGAGATTTGTTCTCAAGTGTAGAGGAGGCTAGGTGATATCCCTAAGTGCACTTTTGAACTAGGAATGAGCATTTTGATTATTGGTGGAGTTATTAGGTGGGCTTGTGCACTGGTTGTGCCTATTGGGTTTCATGAATAGGGTCTTAAAATCTTACCTTGGTATGTTTGTGGTGGTCTCTAGTGATGAGGTATTGATTTGTTTAGAGCTTGTGAATCATTTGGGGGTAGTATTGCAAGCCTTGGGGAATGAAAGTTTGTTTGCTAATTATGATAGTTGTGAGTTGAGGGTAACAAGAAGGTGGTTAGAACTCCTTAAGGATTATGATATTAGTGTACATCATTTTCCTCGGTAAGGATAATGTTGCGGTCGGTGCTCTAGGTAGCCTAGCATGTGTGGTTGATGGCGGCAAGGAGGAGAGTAGTGGGGTCTATCAGTTGGTTAGATTGGAAGTTAGGTTGATGGAAGTTGAGCATGGCGGTGTAGCATTCTTGATGGTCCCAAATCTTCTTTAGTTAAGAGGTCTAGATTAAGCAAAGCCTTGATTTCGCCTTATTAGAGTTGGAAGTTTTGGGTGAAGAGATGGTAGAGTAGAGGTTGTCTCCCAAGGGGAAGATGGTCGTTCATGGCAACAAGTGGAATAGGTGTATTCAAGGTTGACAATTGATTATGGTTGTGATGTCCTTTTAGAGTGTAGAAGGAGTTGGTAATATTGCATATGGATGGGATTTGCCTAGGTATATGATTATGGTTTGTTTGGTTCTTCATGTTTCTGGGTTGAGTAGATGTGTTGGTAGCTCTAGTGATATAGAACCCTTTGAGATGATGTTTGATGTGGAGGATAAATTGACTGAGGAGAAGGTCCCAGTGAAGGTGAGGATGGATGAGTGAAGAGGTTGACTAATATTGATGTGGTGTTCGTCAAGACCCTTTAGGTGGAGTCATCTATTTGTATGTGCCTCTCGGGGAGACGATGCAAGCATGGGAGAAACAATATCTGCATCTCTTTTATTCTATTCAAGCTTATGATGATACGTCTAGTCCTTTCATGATTTCAAGTCTTATATTTCATCCTATATGTCATTCATATGCATTCATGTTTAAGTTGGCCAATTTATGATGATATTAGACTTACATTGAGATTTTAAAAATGGTGTTTTAAATATAATGTTGCATTTTTGTTGGGGCTGATTTTTTTATAATCACTCTTGTTTGGTACGTCTCTTTTACATTCGGGGACGAATATTTCCAAGGGGAGATATTGAAATGACCCCAAAAAGTGCTCGAAAATGTGCCTCGGAATACCCAAATTTTAATTTCCATATATCTCAAAATCTCTTTGTTATTTTGAAATCCGACTTCATATTCTTGTTCAAGGGGTCAAAATTAGGGGGTAAAGGGTCTGATCTCAATTTCAGAGCAACCGTATCAAAATTTAAAAATCACAAACTGCAGCTGGCGTGACGCGCCAGTGTCCTATTTTTGTGTATTTTTTGACTTCAAAAGTCTTGGGCCTAAGTGTTCCCAAACGTGCTTTTACCTATACATAGCCTTATTTCACCCACATATCATCCTAAATATTTCCCATACTCACTCAAACCCTTTATATTTCTCTCAAGATTCAAGTCTCAAACCCTCACTCCAAGCTAAGGTTCTCCTTCAAGTTTTTTCTTCAAGCTTCAAGTCTCCATCTCCAATCTTCACCAAGTTCATCTCTAAGCTAAGGTGTGTGGGTTTTAGACATTGGGGCCTTCTAACCATGGTGCCCTAATATCCTTTTACTAAATTGCATGATTTAAAGTTGATTTACAAATGGCTCTTGATTATTATGAAATTCACCGCACATTATGTTAAAACTATGTAAAGTTGTGGTTGTTTTACCTTGTTTTGAGCTATAAATCTTTGACCTATTGTAATATTTTAGAAAGGGTTTTGATGTATATTGCTTGAGGGTATTGCAAGGTGTTGATTGATGGTTTTACAATGGATTTTCTTACATGATTTCATCTTTATATTTCATGGTTTTACACTAGCATTACACACCCTCTAAGTGCTTGATAAAATGTCTTGATGTGGTTTCTTGAGGAGTTGAAGATCCAAAACATGAGATATGATATGAATGATTATATGATGATCAAATGAGCTTATGTATATGATAAATTCTATATACAGTGTTGTATTAGACCATGCACATTCCGAGGGGACTAAGAACCCAGATAACCTAGATGGGGGTTTGTACTCATCAACCTAGGTAAGGGTTCGTACTTCTATACCTAGTGATGGGGCATCATCATCACTAACCTAGATGAGGGTTTGTACTCATCAACTTAGGGAAGGGTTTGTACTTCTCCACCTTGGTAATGAGGCGACATTATCAGCAACCTAGATAGGGGTTTGTGCTCATCCACCTAAGTGATGGGGCGACATCATCACTAACCTACCAAAGGGCTGTACTTTGGAAATATTGCTTGGTATTTTATATACATGATATTCTATATGAGCATGAGATACTTAAGTATGTTTTACTTATGTATTGATCATACATGTCATATTGTTATAGGGTGCCTATCGCCTATTGTTATGCATTTTGACTATGATACTGAATTCTCATTTGCATTGTATCCTATATACTTAGTACATTCAAATGTACTAATGCATGCTCTATGCCTACATAATATCACTATGTAGGAACGAATGTCCAAGTTGATCCTCCTCCTCCTCTACGTGGTTAGTTTGGTGCTACTCAAGCTAGTTGGTGAGTCCTCTATTTTGGGGACCTTAGTCTATGTTGCTCTTATTATGTATTGAGACATTCTTCTTTATTGTCTATTTTGGTTGAGGGTGAGCCCAATTACTTTGTCTTAGCCTCTGCTCTTATCTATGTATTAGAGGTGTTTGTTGGACATGTTATGTATCTATGTTAAGAGCCTTGACTCTACTATTTTTGATGTCTATGATATGAGCTTGTCTCTTGTTTATGATGTTGTGGAAGGTTTTCCCTTAGCCTCAACTTCCCACATTTATCTCTTGATTCTTGTTTTATTGCTTCCGTGACCAAGGATGTGTAATGATGTTCTAAGAGACTTGCTTGGGATCCTTTCTGGTCTCCCTTGCGCCATGTCACGTCTAGGCCCTAGGCTTGGATAGTTACATACATAGGTTATGTGAAGCCACTCAAACCATATGGGTGCCCATGAGATAACATTTTGAAAATTTCAGATGATACTCAGTAAAATTTCTTCAGGCCAAGGGTTCTTCCACTGAAGGCCTCACGAACTGTGTGAAGCTTCATGGGTCATATAAGTGTTCGTATAAGATACCAAATTTTGAGATGGTGATTTCATACTTAGAGAAATTTCAGACCAATACCTTTATAGGACCCTACACGAGCCATGTGGTGTGCTAAAAAGTGGCTTTCAAGCATAAGGCTTCTACCACATGCCACTTCAAGGCCAGTGGTGAGCCCCACAAGCTATGAAGGGCTCAATGGAGGGTCACTAAGTCTTGAACTCCTCCATAAGCACAAATACACCACACACAAGGCCAAGGGTGACCTCAAGGCACACTCCCACAGCTCGTGGTCTACTCCATGGCTCGTGGAGGTGCTCGTACGATGATACCTTGGAAAAAAACTTCTGAGAACCAAATTTCCATGCATCGTTTAGGCCTTACAAGGTTCAGGTACTTACGTCATCTCCCTACTAGGAACATTCATCCTCAAATGAGCTAGAACATGGCTTGAAAACCTTGCCTTAAACATGAAACATTCCAACATGAAGACACAATGCATAATTCATTTCTTGAAAATCATAAAATCATTAAAACTCATGTCAAAATATCCTTTAAATCATTTTTATGTACATGTATGCATATCATGTCATGAACCACATGAGTGAAAGAATTAGGACCATTTAGAATAGGAGGAACCTAATACCTTAGGCTTGAGTCTATTGAAAAAGATATGGGTATTGCCTCATCATGTATGACTCCTCCTCTCATGTAGCACTCTCCATATGTGGATATCTCCAAAGCACTTTAACTAAAGCCACATCCTTGTTGCAAAGCCACTTTGCTTACCTATCCATGTTCTCAATCGGAGCTTCTCATAAGACAAGCTTTCCTCAACTTCAACACCTCCTAAAGACATAATTTGACTAGGATTGCCAATCAACTTCCTCAACTTTGACACATGAAAAATCAGGTGAATAGAACTCAAATCTTGAGGTAAATCCAACCTATTAAGCTACATTCCCAATCTTCTCCACAATCTCATAGGGACCTATATTCTAGGGACCTAACTTGCCCTTCTTACCAAAATGCATTACATCCTTAATAGGTTAAACCTTCACGTATACCTAAATTACGAACAAAAAACTCAAGATCCCTCTTCCTAACATCCGAGTATGACTTTTGGCAACTTTGAGCTATCTTCAACCTATCTTTAATCAACTTAACATTTTCCATGGCCTACAATACTAAATCCAGGACAATCAAAGCCATCTCACCCAATTTAAACCATCATACTAGGGATATACACCTTTTCCCATATAAATCCTAAAATGGTGCCATACCAATGTTAGCATGAAATCTATTATTGTAGGTGAACTCGATAAGTGGTAGATGATTATCCCAATTAACCTTAAAATCAAACATACAAGCTCTCAGCATGTCCTCTACAATTTGAATTGTCTATTCAACTTGTCCATCGATTTGAGGATAGAAGGAGGTACTTAACTTCACCTTAGTGCCAAACCCTCTTTGAAATGATTACCAAAAGTGAGAAGTAAATTGGGTGCCACGATCCAATATGATAGACATAGGCACACCATGCGACCTTACTAACTCTCAGGTATTAATCACGCCCAAGTTACACCTCTCTTATGGAGGATATAGGTGTCATTGTCAAATAGAAAACCTAACCAAGGTGAGGGTCGAATCTCATAGAGAATACGAAGACTCATAATGAATTCACCAACATGCAATTCAAGTAATTAACAACTCAATTCCCTAAAAGGAGGGGGATTTGCAATGTTCAACAAGAAAATAAACTACAATAACTAAAGCAAAAGACAATCAATAATGGAGAGCAACTTGGGAATTTGTTCCCTATGATTTGTTAACTCAATATCCTCAGATAATCCAATTCTCAACTAGAGTATGGCATATAGGATGGTAATTTAAGTTCACCAAGCCCTTTGGTCAAAGGTGAGAGGCGAATTTCACTATGTGACTTGACCCACCTCCATAGTGTACAATACTAACCATTACCCATAGTCCCAGTCAACCTCTCTTTTGTCTAGATAGGTTGATTAGACTAGATCACATCATTGAATCCTGTTAACTAATCTCTTTTCCTATTCATTACCACCTAGATCGGGAAGGTAACATTAGGCAAGTTCTAATATTAGCCACCACTAGAAAACATGCAAAATCAAGAGAATTAATTAATATATATAAATACTCATTCCAAGAATTACAAATTATCTGGATTTATTTGATTAGATCTTCATAGTTTCCATAACCCCAGGATGTGGATTTAGCTACTCATGCTATGAGTAGATGAAAAAATCATGAATTGAGAAAATATAATTAATGACTTACCCAATTGAGTTGAAGAATAAGCAAATCCAAAATATATTGAGAATCATAATATTTGAAGGTATAACGAATCCACAAGTGTATTCTCCTTTAAGATTGAAGTCTCCAAGAACAAAACCCCAAAAGTACTCTATTGACGTCCCCTCTACTGTACTCTATGAATAATGACCTAAAATTACTATTCATAATATATACAAACAAGTCCTAAAAAGATAGAAAAATTGGTCGGCGGTGTTCTACAACAAGCCTTTATGACTTGTAAACTGACTTACGGGTCATAATTGAAGTCATATGTTTAGCTCTTGAGATCTTGGACTTCACTGCTGCAGATCCACTTTACGAGTTGTAGACTGATTCATAACTTATATTATGCTCTCGTAAACTTCATCTGCATCAACTGATCCTTCACTGAATCTCATTGAAATTCTTCACAAAACCACTCTATATCACTCGTAGAGTGATCTACGACTCGTAAAGAGGTCTTGTATGGCTGAACTTTAGATCTTCAAACTTCACTAGAAATCTCCACACTCTATGACTCATAGTGGGTCACATAAATCTTCAAAAACCAGAAAAGTCGACAATTTGCCCCAAAATCATACCAACCTACTTTCTTGCAAAAACGAAGCATAAAAACGCATAAAAACCATAAATGTCGCATTGAGAACAGACAAAATCCTATGTTTTAAACATGAAATTTGCTGTATTTTGATAACACATCAATGCCCTCAACTTAAAATTGTTGCTTGTCCTCAAGCGACAACTCAATCTGCATAGATAATATAGCAACACACAAACCTCAATCCAATATCATACATCACATATAATTCAAATTCAAGTACCCACACCAACTTTTCAAAATAAGATTAGATAGCTATTTAACAAACCAAAGCACACTAGTGCATTTGACAGCACTCTAATGACAAGCAAGGGAATATCAACAGTCCACAATCACTGAACAAGTCAAATGCTAACAATGCAATGCAAGTGCCCTCACAGAAAGAAGTCCCATTTTTGATACTCAATGATGATTTCAAATTTAACTTTGGGACTATGCAAACACATCCACTCTCATAAAAGATGTTCATGTATAATCACTAATATCATAGGTTTGCCTACATACTCATGACTTAAATTTTCAACTAATTGGACTAGGATCACTTTAGGACTTTCTAGTCTTGTAACGTAGGCTCAGGGGCATTTGGTATAACATTTTAGAGAAATAGTGACTAAAAGTCATCCTTGAACTAAATTTTTCGTCACTGTCGCCTTACCAACTCTGCTATTTTTACCTTATTTTCTCTTTTTCCACATTTAAACTTATTTGGGTATTTTGTTTTTATTTTTTCAGCTTTTGCCTCATTTTAACACTTCATTTTGCTTTTAATCTCAATCAAAGACATCTTTTTCTTTTTCTTGCACCCAGTATATGATTTTTTTTTTCGCCTCATTCCCAACTCACCATCTTTTTTTGTGATTTTATGCCTACACCAACTACCCTCAACTTAGGCTTTTGGCCTATATTAAAGTACAATATCTATTCCCCAAACTAGGGCCACTTTTGGTGGCCACGCTCAGCTTAGGATTTTTACCTCAACACATTGCTCAAGGACAGACCAAGGCCAATCTCAAGGTTTTTCATTAGACAATGTTAAGCTAATTAGGTGTTTTTAAATGAACTGGTACATGTAAGGCTTAAATATTTGGAACAAGGGATAAAGCATTATTTGGTTGGTCATTCTAGGCTAAAGTGGACTAATTAAAGAATAAAGGCCTAAGATCCTTCCTCCATTTAATTTTTAACCTAACTTAGAGTAACAGGGCAAGTTTTGAATTAGCACAAAATATATGAATCTAGTAAAATAAGATTACACTCTCATGACATTGCATACATTATCAACAAGTAATACTCTCAATTATCCTCACTTATCAGAACAACTATTGCCAAACACAAAAATATGCATGGTTGCTATTTAACTACTAATCTAAACTTTTGGTGGGTACCAATTCTCAAAACAGAACATAAAAACATGCTATATACCATAAGTATTAGTACTATATGCTACATATATAATCTAAACATCCTAAACTGCAAGTTCAATAGAAACTAAAATATGCACGAGGAAAATAATACAGGCAAAAAACTATTGGGATCAAAATTTGAGGTAGTTATGGACCATAAGCTACTTAGACTTCACTAAGGCCCATAACTATCCACACCCCATCGAAAAACTATACATTGTCCCCAATGCACCAAATCAAGCAAAAATAGAATAAGTAGGGTTCAAAAAATATACCTCGACTCCTAAGCGCCAGTCTGTGGCTGAGTTTGGCCATCCCCCTCTGCGGGGTAGTCTTTTAAACTACTCCACTCTGTCTGGAGGGACCAATACCCATTGCCATATCATGCTCTTGAGCTTGCCTCATTTCTTGCCTCGATTTTCTCAAGGCCAGCTCGAGTTCGTCCTCCTCATCCTTCTCATCCTCGGAGCACATTACATATATATTCCTCTCAATAAGGTCCTCATTTGTGCAAGGGTGCTTCCTAAGGGAAGTTTGTAGGCTCCTGGAGGCAAGTAAATCAAATAGCAGCTCCGTAGATGTAGACTTCTGTAATATCATGGGCCTCACAAGTGAAACTGTCATGTCAACCCTTAGCTTCTCAATCTTATTTTAGATGAATGACAAATCTGAAGGCCGGGCCTTGACTAACCTCTTCTGAACCTGGTCCTTAAAGGCATAGATTCGGGCGTACACTCCAAAAACATGCTCCTAAATAGTAGAGATGGTGAATGCCCGGCACCACTCCTTTGAGTTCATAATAGTCTATTGGAGCCATGCTTAAGCTGGTAAATAAGTTGAGGGAACTAGGCCTCATCATGTGATAATCACTGTGCCATGGACTAAATAAAGATAGCGGAGACATAAAAAATGCCCGGTGTAAAAGTCTGTGAAGTTGTGGCCTTTAGTGCAGTAGTAACTATAGTAAGACCCCTCTCAACATTGACTACCTTGAGCTGCTGGGGTCTTTCCTCAGTAGTAGTAGCAATAGTAGTAGTAGTGACAGTTATCAAACCCTCAAGTGGTAGCTCCAGGGCGAACATTGGTGGCGGTGGTGGTGCTTGCCGGGTTACCACCGGGTTCTCATCAAGCTTTACTAGGCGAGCCTCTAAGGTATGCTGGGCCTGAACTAACTAGTCTAGTTGATGAAGTATCTCAACTCGAGACTCAAAACAGAGTTTGTACAAAGTTTGTAGACCAAAACTGGGAATGGAATGGAGGTGGCCCTCTTGAGCACTGACTCATGAATCTGCTCTGCTTTGATTCGGGCCTAATCAATGTCATAACTAGCCAAGATGCTAGCAACCAATACCACCTACTCTGGTGTCAAAGTATTATTTACCAAAGTAGACTAGATGCGGGATCTAACTATCGCCAACCAAAATTTGGTAGGGAACCTCAATGAAGCCTTTATTATAGGCTCCATATGGGTGGTGATGCAAGCATGATCTGAACTCTACTACGCGATATGACTAGTCACCCATCTCAAAAGTGGCATCCGATGTATTGAATCCTTTATGATTAATAAATTTTTGGCTAACCCCATCCTACATTCAAACTCAGCTATTAATCTTGGGGTATGTTACTCGAGAACAAAAAGTACATGATGGATCATCTCCTCTTAAATATTAACCCACCGCCCTCTCACTCGAACCCCTGTCAATCTGGGCTATGAGATAGGCATCTTTCTCTTGGGAAGATCTTAATGAATTATGGCTGTATATGATGCATAAAACTCCCATACTAGAATTAGAGCATATCATCCAATTGCCTCTGTCAACAACTCAAGCCTATATCGTATCATCGAGTCCTTCATACCTGAGACACAACTTAGTCCATCACCAATAACCCTGGGCTGCTCATATATCGAATAGGTGGGCTTGACCCACTTTCTAGGTTTCATGCCCTCCAAAAATTTGGCCTCCATCCTCTCGACGTACCACTAGTGAGTACTAACATCTAGTGTTGATAAAGAAAATCGTGCAATGGAGGACTCAACATCTCCTCTATCCTCGGAGACATCCTTAGAACTAGAATTCTCTGTTGATTGTGTCATCTAGGGTATACTACTCCCTATCTCCTCACTACCTTCCTCGCCAGACTAGGAAGGATTATCGCTCTAAGCCTGAGGTTTCCCAACTTTAGAAATAACTCTCAAATGTAGTCGAGGTGCTATTGGGTCAGGCTGGGTATTATATATCTACACTAACCCACTCAGTTGAGGGGTCTGCTTAGTATCCAAAGGCTTATCCCTGAGATGTCTGTTAAAAGCCTTAATCTCTGCACATTTGCCTTTCGGGGCCATAGTATCTAAAAATTAAACATAAACAAACCATAATTAGCCCAAAGAATCAAGAAAGAAAAAGAAAAAACTTCATAGAATGAGTGGTAGAAGGCCTTTTCGGAAAGGTACTTCCCTAGATCAAAGAAGCTCATGTTAAAGGATCAGATCAACAACTTTGAGTAACTTCCTGGTGATTCAATTCGTACTACATGAGAGGGGTTTACTAAGTGTTTGAGGAGCGTCCCTGACCATAGGATAGTTGATGATGCCTTGTTGGTGATCTTTTACCATGCCCTTGATGTGAATAGCCAAGCTTGTGTCGACACTATTATGGGGGTAGGTTTTTAGATCAACCTTTTGTAAGGATTTTCGAATGGATGGAACAACTAGTCAAGACGAATTGTGCATGGGGACAATAGGATATAACTTCTATGAGGAGTTCATGTTTAATGTTGGATTAGAGCAAGCCAAGATCAATTAGGAGATTATGCATCAACTGGCGCCATAATCTTTGATTACGCCCAAGTTATACCTCTCTTTTAGAGGATAAAGCGGGCCTTGTGAAATATAAAACCTAACCAAGGTTAGGGTTGAATCCCACAGAGAATACAGAGACTCACAATGAATTCACCAATATGTAATTCAAATAATTAACAACTCAATTCCCTAAAAGGGGAGAGTTGGTTTGCAATGTTCAGCAAGAAATAAACTACAATAACTAAAGCAAAAGACAATCAATAATGGAGAGCAACTTGGGAATTATGTTCCCTATGATTCACTAACTCAATATTCCCAGATAATCTAATTCTCGACTAGAGTATGACATGTAGTATGGTAATTTAAGTTCACTTAACCCTTTGTCAAAGGTGAGAGACAAATTTCACTATGTGACTTGGCCCATCTCCAGAGTGTGCAATACTAACCATTACCTATAGTCCTAGTCAACCTCTTTTCATCTAGTTTGATTGATTAGATGAGAACGTATAATCGAATACTATTAACCAATATCTTTTTCTATTTATTATCACTTGGAACAGGAAGGTAATACTAGGCAAGTTCTAATGTTGTCCACCACTAGAAAACATGCAAAATGAAGATAATTGATTAATACATGTAAATACCCATTCCAAGAATTGTAAATTATTTGGGTTTATTTGATTAGATCTTTATGGTTGTCACAACCTTACGTTGTGGATTTAGCTACTCATACTGAAGAATCATGAGTTGAGAAAATATAATTAAATCAATTGCCCAATTAAGTTGAAGAACAAGCAAATCCAAAATATATTGAGAATCACATAGTTTGAAGGTACAATGAATCCACAAGTATATTCTCCTCCAAGATTGATGTCTCCAAGTACAAAACCCTAAAAAGTACTCTACTAACGCCCCCTCTACTGTACTCTGTGAATAATGACCTAAAAATTATTATTCACAGTATTTAGAAACAAGTCCTAGAAAAATAGAAAAACTGGTCAGCGATGTTCTATGACAGGCCTTTACGACTGTAAACTGACTTATGAGTCGTTATCAAGGTCTCTTGTTTAGCTCTTGAGATCTTGGACTTTACTGCTATGGATCAACTTTATGAGTGGTAGACTGATTCATGACTCGTATTGTGCACTCGTAAACTTCATCTGCATCAACTGGTCCTTCACTGAATCTCACTAGAATTCTTCACAAAACTACTCTATACTACTGGTAGAGTGATCTATGACTCTTAAAGAGGTCTCGTATGGCTAAACTTCAAATCTTTAAACTTTACTAGAAATCTTCATGAAACCCACTCTACAACTCGTATACTCCTCTATGAAATATAGAGGGTCCCATAAACCTTCAAAACTAGAAAAGTCTGTAATTTGCCCATAATCATGCTAACCTGATTTCCTGCAAAAACAAAGCACAAAAACACATAAAAACCATAAATGTTGCATTGAGAACACACAAAATCCTAAGATTTAAGAATCAAATATGCTATATTTTGATAGCACATCAATATACAACCTTGCATAATCTTCGACATTGAAGGTAGTCTTGATGGGTAGAAATGAGCCAATTTGGTCATTCTATCAATGATAACCCAAATCGAATCAAATTGATTTCTGGTTCGGGGCAAGCCAACCATAAAATCCATGTTCACATCTTCCCACTTCCAAGTAGGAAAATCAACATCTTGAGCCAAACCACCAGGCATTTGGTGTTCTACCTTTACTTGTTGACATTTAAGACATTTGGATACAAACTTAGCTATGTCTTTCTTCATACCATGCCACTAATATAGTTCCCTCAAATCTTGATACATTTTGTTTAATCTTAGATGTATGGAATAATGAGAGTTGTAAGATTCACTCATCAACACCTCTCTAAGGCAATCAACATTTGGAATACACAACTGATCTTTATACCGAAGCACACCATCTTCCCCTTGGGAGATAACCTCTACCTTCTTTTTAGTAATCAACTTGTTTAACTCAACCAAAGACAGGTCTAAATCTTATTTTGATTTGACATCAGTAACTACGGAAGACTCAGGCCTATTTTGAACATGAATACCACTATTATAAGAGTTAGCCAATCAACACCCAACCTTGCTAAACGGTGAACATCTTTTACCAAGTCTTTCTTCCCTTTATCAATATGTCATAATCTTTAGGAAGTTCCAACCACCTTCTTTGCCTCAAGTTAAGATCCCTTTTGGTAAATATGTATCAAAATCTCTTGTGATCGGCAAACACATCAACATGAACTCCATATAAGTAGGTCTCTATTTTCAAGGAAAGCACCATAACCGCTAACTCAAGATCGTGAGTTGGATAAATTTTGTCATGCCCTGCCCTGGGGATTGTGACCAGTGCCCGATAGGGGTACGCAAACACATACTAAATCAAATTCCTTTATAACCTAGTCTGAAATTCTACTGAAATTCTGACAGAGTTTCCTCTGTTTTATTGACTAACCGCACCTGCAGCAGCTCCCAGAACATACAGAAACATATGCACATATATA
>JAOTQJ010170547.1:13714-25427 GCA_025642045.1 Solanum sejunctum | reverse complement strand
GACAAATGCCTTTATGTACCAAGGAGAGACCTATGTTTCATGCCAAGTGATACGAAATCAAGTAACCTTACATACCTAGTTATATGACCTCGTTACTATCTCGAGATAACCTTTCCTTCCTTCAAATACTTATCTACAATATAATAAGGGATAAAACTAGCATTAATAGTCAATAGACACACCTTAGCATCCCAATCACATAACAAAACAATACATGGGCAGCAAGCGGATGTTTATAAACCCGAGCGTATTAATTTAACCTTACCACCCTTAATCATATTTTCTAATATACATTAGTATGTGCACATCATGTATAACCTATTTTAATACGATAATAGTCTTACAATATCCCACAAAGCACAACAACATCACAAATCTACACAATCTAAAAATGGGCAGCATAACGTTACCTTCCTTCGCTACATTTTGGCGTCGACAACTCCAAACTTATTCCAAATTTAAGGAAACTATTTCAGCAACATTTATGCATATAAATAGGCATAAAACAGTCTTATAACAGTACTTAAAAAGTCATAAAGGATGTGAGCTAATAGCCTTACATACAACAGCCCACAAGTTCCAATCAACCTTCCACGTAAGATGATGCAACAAAACGCGCTCGGTAAGTGAAATCAAAATCAGGGGAGTAAACTTAGGGTGATGTTTATAACTCAAAACATGTTAAGAACATCAATTTAGCTTCATAATATAACTCACAAACCATAGAGAAATCACCAAAACAAAAGGAAAAGGTGCAGCAACTTTCTGCACAGAATCTGTCCAACAGATTTCAGCAAGTGTAACTAGCATCTCTTTCTTATTTATCGTGATGAAACTATACTAAATACACAAATATAATTACTTACGTTTGTATTCAAGGTTTATAGGCTCCTTAATAACCCTAAAAGAGTCATTTGGATGCTTCACAAAGTTGAGAAAAATTGAGAGGAAATGTAGAGAGCAAATCTAATTTTTGTGAGGTCAAGTTGAGAAATGACCTTTGGGAGCGGCTTTGGAGCCCTTTATAAAGAAATATTATGCCAAACTTCTCTTGACCTTTTGAACATCGTACACCACATATTATCAAGTACCTTATACACCATCTTGGCCCTTAAACTTGGGCCTTTTTGGAGAACCAACTTGATGGATTTGGGCTGCCTAGTTTCCAACTTTCACTTACTTAGTTTTGGGCCCAATTTACTAAGTGTATTATGAGGTCTTTAGGCCATTTTTATTATCCTTCTTGGGCTAAAAATGTATCCCATTTATGATACTAAACCATGGGCCAAAGTTACGCTCTTAACACGTACTTTATTCATAATCGAACTTGAACAATTTCGACGTTGAGCCCCGTCTCCGTTTAGTTAGCGATTTAAGCTAAGCAAGTAGGTGACTCACCTGCTAGCTTCTAAGTCCTACAAGCACCTCAATTCTTTTACTTCATTTTAAGGTGGTAATATCCTCAATTCAACACAAAATGCATATTTACTCGACCCTCTTAAGCGTTAGATGCACATATAGCCCATTAACGCGAGATTCAAGCACTTTTTTGAAAATTAGCGTCAATTTGACCAAACCATGTCATATTTCATTTGAATTATACTAGTAGTGTAAGGTGTGGGGTGTTAGATCAACAAGACAAAGCAATACTCTATGCAAAATGCAGATGGGACAATCTCTATAAACCTTTCAAGCAATAATAGATGGACCAACTCGCACAATAATTCGAGGTCAACATGGAACATTTTGGCAACAAAAGGGGTAACAAAGGAAAGAGAGGCACCCGGATCAATCAATGCATACATATCAAAATCAAAGGTTTTCAACATGCTTATGATAATATCGGGGACCTCCTCAACCCCTTGCCTCCCATGCAAAACATAAAATCAATTGTGCCTTAGGGCACCATTTTGCCGGCCACCTCTTCCCAAAGGAACAACATTAGCACCTTGTGGGCAAACCTCCTTACCCTTGTTGCAATTTCGAGGGCAATCCATCACCTTATGCCCAACTTTCCCCAAAACCATAGCAAGCATTTATGTACCTTAAGCATAGGCCACTATGACCCCTACCACATTTTGGACCCACCATTATGAACCACACCTCCAACACCCTGGGCCCTTGGAAAATAATTGGCAGCCCTCTTTTTAAATGCATGAGAAAACCCTTGGCCTTGATGGATCTAGCCACCCTTTTGGAACTTTCCCTCAAAATGGGCCCTCTTGGCCTCATTACCCCTCCTTTTCCTCAATTTCTGCTCCTCCATTTGCTTGGCATAGGTCATTAAACATGACAAGTCCATGTCACTAATCAACATGGTGGACCAGCACGCCTCACTAACCAAGTCGAAAACACCCATCACAAATTTGCTCATCCTAGATATTGAGTAGGCCACCAAATGTGGAGCATATTTTGAAAGTTGATTGAACTTGAGGGCATACTCCCTCACACTCATAGACCTTTGTCTCAAATTCATAAATTTCACCAACTTAGCTTCCTTAAGTTCAAGGGGGAAGTACCGATTAAGGAAGGCCACCTTGAACTCCTCCCAAAGCACCATATAGTTGACTTATTTCTCTTCCTTCCATTGATTATACTATATTTGTGCTACCCCCTTAAGTTGATAGAACACCAACTCTGTCTTATACTCTGTCCTCACACCCATGATAGACAAAATTTTGAAGACCTCATCAATGAAATCTTAAGGGTCCTTACTCACCATTGACCCATGGAATTTTGGGGGATTCATTTTTATAAAGTCTCTCACCCAAAATGCCAATGTAGGAGCATGAGGGGATTGGACCTCATGGTTGTCTTGATTAGCCATAACTTGTGCAAGCAAAGTGAGAGCATCCCAAAGCTTTCCATTAGCTGATTGCTCCTCGGGTGTGCAGGCTCTTTGTCCTCTCGTGTTAGGCATGATCTAGCATAGAAAAGGAGAATCATTAGGGGGAAAAACTTTACTTCAACTTCTATAGCACGACATAGAATAAGAAGAAGGGAAACATTTCCTAAATACGTCATAGCCTTTAGCTCATAGTTGTGGTGCACAACACAACCATGAATAAGACTCTAATTGATGCAGTGTGTTGAATTTTGAGGATCTAACAACCTATTGCTCTGATACCAAGTTTATCACGACCCAAGCCTAGGGCCTAGACATTACACGGTGCATGGGGAACTCGAATGGATCCCAAGAAAGCCTCTTAGAACATCATTACATCCTTGGTCATTGAAGCAATAAAATAAGCATCAAGAGATCATTAATTGGGACAATCGGGGCTAAGGGAACACCTTCATATCATATATATCAAGAACAATAGAGTCAAGGCTCATAACATAGATACATAGCATATTTAACAACACCTCTACTATATATATAAGAGCATGGGCCATGACAAGTAATTGGGCTCATCCTCATAGTCGATACATAAACAAAAGAAAGATAGTCGTAGTATATAATAAGAGATCATAAGAAATGTCCCTAGAATAAAGGACTCACTAACAAGCCACATGGAGGGGGAGTCATATAGGCATAGAGAATGTATTAATATGTTTGAATGTACTAAGTATGTAGGATACAATGCAACAATAGATAGGCTTCATAGGCAAAATGCATAATAATACTCAATAGATAGCACAATAGCAAGATGGTATGTATGGATGATACTTGAAGTAAAAATCATGCTTATATAGAAACTAACACATCTGTAAGGAGTGACAAATCTTAGTGCAATCCAAGGCCTACCACCTTCTTGGAGAGGCGTAGGAGGTACAAACCCCTTCATGAGGTTGATGGAGTACGAACCCTCCAAAAAGGTTGATGGAGTACAAACCACCCCCCCAACAAGGTTGATGGGTATACCCCCCTCCAACAAGGTTGATGGATATAAACCCCCCAATAAGGTTACACAGGCCTACTACTTTCCGAGTGATGCGATCGAGGTTCAAACCCCTCAACAAGGTTACCTGGGCCTACAGCCTCCCGAGTGAGGCTTGGTCATCCCCAACACTATAGACATAACATCATATACATAAATTCCTTCATCATCATATAACTATATCCCTTTTCTCATCATATAGTCCTTCAACTCATGAAACAAGCATTGAACCTTCAATTCCTCAAAAATCCATACCGTACATTTTATCAACCACTTGATAGGTGTGTACTACTAGTGTAAAGCCATGCAATTCAAGAGTTAAATCATGCTATAAAAACTAATGTAAAACCATCAATAGATATATAGTAACACCCTCAAGCAATATACATCAAAACTCTTTATCAAATCTCACAATAGATCTTAGATTCATAGCCTAAAACATAGTAAAATAGTCACAATTTCATAAACCCCAACATAGTGTGCAGTGAATTTCATAATACCTAAGACCCATGAGTAAATCAACTTTAAATCATGTAAAACTAGAGTAAAAAGAAGATTGGGTATCATGGGTGAAAGGAACCTATGAAAGAAACCCATAAACCTTAGATTTGGAGATGAACTTGATGAAGATTGGAGATGGAGACTTGAAGCCTGAATGAGAACCTTGAAATATGTATGAGTTAGAGACTTGAATTTGGGAGATGAAATATGGGCTAAGTATTTGAGTAAGTATTGGGGAATGTTTAGAATGATATAAAATGATTAAGTATAGGTATTTCATGTTTGGTAATACTTAAGCCAAAGAAATAAAAGTCTTGGACCGAAATAGCAAAACAGTCACAAAATACACATCTGTGCACTCTGGCCGCGTTGCGCCAGTGGCGCCAGAGCTCACTAGAATTCGCATTTTGGAAATTTGAAATTTATAATTATTTGCTTTTAGATTAGAGTTAGACCCATTTTCCACTCAATTTAAGACCCTGAATAAGAATATGAAGTTGAATTTTTGTTATCAAGTATGAATTTTGAGATATATGGAAATTATGATTCTAAGGCATATTTTTAGGCACTTTTGATGTTATTACAACTAGAATAAATCCACTGAAGTTCCATGGGTCTAAAGTGGATGAGGATCCCCAAGAGTTCATCGATGAGGTGTACAATGTGTTGACTATCATGGGGTGACTTCGGAGGAAAAAGTAGAGTTGGCGACCTACCAACTAAAAGGTGTGGCTTAAATTTGGTTTGTGCAATGGAAGGTGGAAAGGGAAAATAATGATGCTATTCTTTAGGAGGAGTTTAAGGCCGCATTTCTCAACCGGTTCTTCCCTCTTGAGCTTAGGGAGGCTAAAATGAAGGAATTTATTAATTTGAAGCAAGGGTCCGTGAGTGTAAGGGAGTATTCTCTCAAGTTAAACCAACTCTCCAAGTATGCTCCATAATTGGTTACTAATCCGAGGTTTAGAATGAATAAATTTGTGATGGATATATCTAATTTGCTGAATGAGGAGTGTTGTGCCGCTATGTTAATAAATGATATGGATTTTCCCTTCCTCATGACTTTTGCCGAACAACTTGAGGGGGAGAAGCTTAGGAAAAGGAGAAGTGAAGGGTTAAAGAGAACTCAATGTGTTGGCAATTTTCGAGAACAAGAGTCCGATTATGCTCCAAGCAAGAGGTTGGCTATTGATAAGGTGTCTAACTCAAAATGGCAAGATGACAATAATGGGAGGTCTAATCCTAAGTGTCTGAGGTGTGGGAGGAACCATGATGGCCCATGCTTGAGGAAGACCAATGCTTGTTATGGTTGTAGTGAAGTAGGTCACAAGCTAGTTGATTATCCATACGCTCGAAGAAGGCGTAAGGGTGGATGATTTCAAGAACAAGATGGACATGTGAATCAAGAGGCCTAAGGTGGCCAAGGGGTTGATCCATGACATAATCATTTTTATGCTTTTCAAAGGAAGCAAGGGGTAGATGAGGCGCCCAATGTTGCTACCAGTATATTAAAGTTTCTTTGACCTTGATATGTATGCATAGGGAGGTCTGGTGTCCCTATTCCCTTTATTATTCCTTGCTAGCGGGCTTCATGTGTGTTCCAGATTGTTATGTGGACTTATTATTGTCTACCCCATTGGTGATACTATTGTTGCTAGAAAGGTCTATAGAATTTGTCCACGGTCATGTTGCATTTAGATCATGACTTATGATTTTGTTGGATTAGATATGGTGGATTTTGATGTCATTCTTTGTATGGATTGGTTACTTGAATATTGTGTCTTCATTGGTTGTAGAACCCATAGGGTCAAATTCCAATTACCTATTAAAACTGTCCTTAAGTGGTAGTGAAGGGGTAAGTCCATTTCTTGTCTTAAGGTAAGATTGATCTCTAAGGGTTGTATTTATCATCTTGTAACAGTTGTGGTGCTAAACCTAACTTATTTTTGTTGAGTATATTCCAGTGGTCAATGAGTCCCTTGATGTCCTTTGCTAAATTTTTAGTTTGGAGTAGTGTTTTGTTTTTATTTTGGTATGGCTATACACCAGTTAGGTTTATAGGTCGCATGAATAGGGTCTTTAATCCCTACCTTGATATGTTGTTGTGGTCTTTGGTGATGGAATGTTGGTTTTGTCATGACCCAATCTAGGGCCTAGGTGTGACACAACGAATGAGAACCCGAAGGCCTCCAAACAAGCTTCTTAAATCATAATTGCACATTATAGGTTTAAATGGTATATGGCAAATAGATTATAATGAAATATGGGGAATGGAACTAAGGGATAACTTGTAACCATAAGCGGAAGCATAAGTTAAATAGTTTAAAAAACATACCAAGTTTAGCAATAGACCAGACACATCCCTAAACAATGACAATAAACAGAGCCAAGATAAGTCTAGGCTCTTCAATACTGAGTCCAAATGAAAATACATCAAATATCATAATAACAAAGGCAAAGCTTGAAGATAGGAGTTCTATTTTCGATGAATGGGAACTCACCAAAGCTCAAAGTCCTCACGAGCAATCTAGCCACGCGGAGGAGGATGAGGTAGATCGTCTGTCCCTATATGATTATACCATGTAGGCAAAAATGCGGTTAGTACTTTGGTATGTACTATGTATGCAGGTGTGCAATGCAACAAGTATATATAATGACAAAGAATACTTACCCAATATGACAAACTCCAAGCTTAGATAATATATTCAGTTCCAAAGTAAAGTCTAAAGTAATGCCATGAAAATACATCGACAAGCACATAAGCAAATAAGTATGGGAATAAGACCATAACCGACAAACCATATGAGCTATAATATGGAATACTGATGTCATAATCCACACCGACCAAAGAGTGAGTTAATTTTCTAGGGTATAACTCCAGAAATAGAAATACTAATTGAATCCACTTATCAGAAAGCCTAAAAAGGCATAAGTAAAATATCCTATGGTGGCATGTATTTATGAGATTAGAAGCTTTATATAAGACCCTTTAGGTCGAGTCCCACTCCTAACTCATTCGATGCTAA
The DNA here is from genome assembly GCA_025642045.1 of Solanum sejunctum. Classification (NCBI taxonomy): domain Eukaryota; kingdom Viridiplantae; phylum Streptophyta; class Magnoliopsida; order Solanales; family Solanaceae; genus Solanum; species Solanum sejunctum. The sequence goes on along the minus strand of JAOTQJ010170547.1, from coordinate 18,022 downwards.
GTCAAAATCCCACGAAAATGGACAATGCATATTAGAAATAATCAAAACTTAATTTAGTTTGGAAAGTCATAACTTGTAAAATCATATTCAAAATTGTTCTTAGAATAGCTCCTTAACAAAGATTCAAAATGAAACTGAATAGGTCTTAAGTCACCCAATATCATTTCATACTTGCATTTACTTATTCTTGTCCAAAATCATAAGTTTATTTTATGCCATGAAAACCAAATATCCAAAGTTCATAACTCAACTTAAATCACATTGGGGACTGGTTTAATAACCTTAAAATCACAAGTTTTATATTCAAAAAAATCTACAATAATCATAGGAACATTTTAGGATAAAATCATAATAACTCATTTGTGGATCTAAGACTTGAAAATATAGGTTAACTTAAATAATGAAAATCTGAAATGCTTGAACTAAATTATGTAAAGCCTTGATAAATATTCATAAGCAATCATAAAATATATGAATGACCATAAATTAAGCAAATATCAATTAGTATGCAATTACACATAAATCAAAGATTAAAAATTCATAATACTAAATTTAGTTTTTCGAAGAGGACATCTAGATTGAAAGGAAAAAAGAATCAAAACCACACACCTTGCTTGATTAGCCTTGAGAAGATGAAGAGATTTGGTGGACATCTTGAAGAATACTTATTTTGGGAGAGCAATGTAGATTAGGGGATTTGGTTTCTTTAAAGAGTGATGTAGAGACTAAGCAGGGGGGGAGGGGGTATTTATATTGATTTTGGGGAGGGGTTATAAGGGTTCATTTAATCACTAAGAAGTGGTCAAGATGTGTGGGGAAAAGGACATGAAATTATGTGGTGCAAAGGGGCTTTTTGACTCACTTTTAAAAAGAAGAAAAATGTCAAACATAAGGGAGTGGGCATGGGACCTAGGTATGGCAGCATTATCCTTTCCCGTGGTGCTATGGCATGATTTGGTATGGCCTCAAGTAGTACTAAGGGCATGCCAAAGGCTGCCCATGCAAGCCATGCAACAATAGCAAAAGAATTACTCCCAAATAAGTCAATTACCCAACCTTCACAGATACATTCATTTCAAATAATTCCAAATGTAAACAAAACTTCATTTTTAGTCTTAACTTCACATAACATTTCCCCCAAAATATTATACCAATGATAAACCAACGCCCTTCCAAGACCACCTCAATAATCACATAACTAAACCAAGCTAATTGCTAAGATAATCTTCATTTCAAATTTTACTTAACTAATTAGGAATTCACTTGAACATTATCTTTTGATGCAAGTATAGGCTTAACAACACTTGGTACACTGCAATATCTCCCCCTTGGGATCATTCATCCCCAAATAAGACAAGAGTAGTTTGAATGAATAGGAATTGAAATAGTGACTAAGAGCTTAACATATCAAAATGCAAAGTAGAACTTATTTTCATGGAAAACTTATATAAATATCATAAAGTAACATCAAAATAATTATGCATGCTTAATAATTACAACAGTGAAAAAATGGTACATAATGAGGAACTCGGACTCAAGGAATAGAATTACCTATACCTTAAGCTTAATTAGTTGGGAAAAGATGGGGATATTTCTTCATCATGTCTGCTTCAGCTTCCCATGTAGTACTCTCAACATGTTGGTTCCTCCAAAGCACCTTGAAGGATGCCACATCCTTATTTCTCAACCTCTTGACTTGTCCATCCAAAATTTGTACCAGTATTTCTTCATAAGTCAAATTTTCTCCAACCCTCACAACATCCAATGGAACTATAAAACTTATGTCACCAATACACTTTATTAACATAGATACATGAAAAATAGGGTGAACTAACTCCATCTCATTATGCAACTCAAGCTTATAAGGTACCTTTCCAATCCTTCTTAAAATTTTGTAAGGACCCACTAATGTTGGGCTCAACTTGGTTTTTTGGCCAAAATGAACAACACCCTTCATAGGTGAAACTTTGAGATACACCCAATCTCCCACATCAAATTCAAGATCTCTCCTCCTTATATCCGAATTTGGCTTTGACCCATTTCACCTACCTTAAACCAGCCAACCGGTGATCTACATCACCTATCATAAAGAGCTTCAAATGGAGCCATCTCGATACTAGAATGGTAATTGTTATTATATGCAAACTCAATAAGAGATAAATGATCATTCCAATTACCTTTAAATTCCAAGACACATGCTCTCGACATATCTTCTAATGTTTGAATGGTCCTTTCAGCTTGACCATCTGCTTGAGGATGAAATGCGGTACTTAGCTTAACTTTGGTATCCAAACCTCATTGGAATGCCTTCCAAAAATGAGAAGTAAATTGAGGACCACGATATGATATTATTGAGAAAGGAACACTATTTAACCAGACTAACTCACAAATATATAACCTTGCATAATCTTCAGCACTATACGAAGTCTTAACCGGCTAGAAATGAGCTGATCTGGTCATATGGTCCACAATCACCTAAATTGAATCATATTGTTTCTGAGTCCGAGGAAATCTAACATGAAGTTCATATTGATTTTCTCCCACTTCCAAGTTGGGATTTCAATGTCTTGAGCTAGCCAGCGGTCCTTTGATACTCGGCTTTCACTTGCTGACAATTTAGACACTCGGCTACAAATTTTACTATGTCCTTTTTCATATTACCCCACTAATAGACTTCTTTCAAATCTCGATACATTTTGCTGTAACCCGGATAAATGTAATAAGATGAACTATGAGCCTCTTGCAAGATCAAGGTTCTCAATCTATCTATATCCAGCACACATAACCAGCCTTGGTATCTAAGGACACCATCTTCCCTTATAAGAAAACCTTCAGTTTCTTTCGTTCAACTAATTTCTTTGGTTCACTCAAAGTAGGATCAAGGTATTACTTTGACTTCACATCAACAATCAAAGAAGATTGAAACCCATCATGAACAAATATGCCACCATCATTAGTACCTTCCAACCTAACATCCAATCTAGCCAACTGATTGACTTCCTTTGCCAACTCTTTCTTTTCACCCTCAATATGACTCATACTACCCATGGTTATTCTACTCAAAACATTGGCAACCATATTGGCCTTACACGGATGGTAGTGGACACTTATATCATAGTCTTTGAGAAGTTCAAGTTATCTCTATTGCCTTAGTTCATGTCTCTTTGAGTGAATATATACTGCAAGCTCTTGTGATCGGTAAATATATCCACGTGAACCCATAGAGATATTGACGCCAAATTTTTAGAGCAAACACTGCCACTTACAATTCAAGGTCATGAGTTGGATAATTATGCTCATGCACTTTCAACTGTCTAGAAGCATAAGTTATGACCTTGCCATTTTGCATTAACACGTAACCCAACCCAACCCTAGATGTATCACAATATATTACAAAACTATCCAAACCATTTGGAAGAGTCAAGATAGGAGCCACATTCAGCTTATCTTTCAATGTCTGAAAATTCTTCTCACATTCATTAGACCACACAAACTTGGACTTTTTCTGGGTCAATTTGGTCAAAGGGGATGCAATTGAAGAAAACCCTGCTACAAACTGTCGATAGTAACTTGCCAAATGCAAAAAAACTCCTTATTTCAGATGGAGTTAAGGGTCTAGGCCAGTTTTGAACCACCTCAGTCTTTCTTAGATCCACCATAATACCTTTATCACTCACCATATGGCCAAGGAAAGAAACTTCTTTCATCCAAAATTCACACTTGCTAAATTTGGCATATAATTTCTCATCTCTCAAAGTTTGAATGTCTGTTTTCAAATGTCCCTCATGTTCCTTCTCACTTTGGTATTAGACTAGTACGTTATCAATAAAGACCACAATAAAAATATTAAGGTAAGGTTTGAATACTCGATTCATAAGATCCATTAATATGTTGGCGCATTTGCAATAGAAAAGACATAACCAAAAAATCATAGTACCCATACCTTGTTCTAAAAGCTATCTTAGGAATATCACTTTTCCTAACTCGTAACTGGTGATACCCAAAATGAAGATCGATCTTAGAAAAATGTCTAGCTCCTTGTAGTTGATCAAACAAATCATCTACCCTAAGAAGTGGGTAATTATTCTTAACGATGACTTTGTTGAGTTGATGATAGTTAATGCACATTAAGAGTGACCCATCCTTCTTCCATATAAATGGAACAAGAGCACCCCATGGAGATTTTGCTAGGCCTAATAAATCCCTTCTCCAATAAATGTTTCAACTAATCCTTAAGTTCTTTGAACTCCACTGGTACCATCCTATAGGGTGGAATAGAGATAGGTTTGGTATTACGAAGGTGGTATA
>JAOTQJ010170547.1:0-13614 GCA_025642045.1 Solanum sejunctum | reverse complement strand
CTTAAGTTCTTTGAACTCCACTGGTACCATCCTATAGGGTGGAATAGAGATAGGTTTGGTATTACGAAGGTGGTATACACCAAAATCATTTTCTCTTTCGGGAGGAATATAAGGAAGATCTTTGGAAAACACATTGGGGAACTCATTGGCTATAGAAACTGACTCAAGAGAGGGAACCTTACAAGAAACATCTGGGACCCTAACCATATGATAGATACACCCCTTAGATATCATCTTATGAACATTAAGATATGAAATAAACCTAGGGTTTATTAGGAATTTGGAATTTAAGTTTACTGGTTCTACAATCTATGGTGGCATAAGAGGCATGTAAGTAGTCCATACCAAGGATGACATCAAAATCTACCATAAAAAATTTAATAAGATTGCATGGAAGAGTCTTATGTATAATAGACATAGGAATGTTTTTATAGACTCTTTTAGCAACTATTACTCACCCACGGGAGTAGACACAAAAAAGGGTCATGCAAAATTTTGGGACTTAAATTGAAACTATTGGCAAGGAAAGGGGTCACAAAAGATTAGTTGGCACCAGAATCCAACAACACATAAACATCAAAATCAAACACTTTAAACATACCCGTGACAATATTTGGCTGATCTTCCACCTCTTGCCTCCCATGTAGTGCATAGAACCTATTGTTGCAAGGACCACCACCTTATTGCACAACTTATGGCTTTTGGTCCTCCTGCACATCTTTACCATGCGGGCGGCTACCCTTACCATTATTATAAGCCTTAGGCCAACTGGTAATTTTATGACCTAGTTGACCACATGCAAAACAACTTCTCGAGTCCCAATAGCACACACCACCATGGCTCTTATAACACTTTTTGCATGTTGGCCAAGCTTGAGAATGACCACCATTTTGTTGAACCTTAGTATGTTAAAATCGATCATTAGTATGCCTTTAGTTGAAGGCATTCAAAGACCCTTGTTATTGGGACCTTTGATTTTGATGACATCGGTTACTATCACCACCCTTGTGACCTTGATACTCCCATCATACCTCGTGCTCTTACTATCAGTTTTCCTCATCTTGGGAATCTTCTTTTCTTCAAGTTGCTCCATATAAATCATTAGCTGAGATAAATCCATGTCTTTGATTAGTAGGGCAATTTGGTATTCTTCCTTGATGAGGTCAGAGACTCCCAAAACAAATAAATTCATCATAGACCTAGGATCGGATACCAGCATAGGAGTATATTTGGAGAGTGTGTTAAATTTTAGTGAGTACTTGCTAATGGTCATTGACCCTTGCCTCAAGTTCATAAACTCTTTCATTTTGGATTCCCTTAATTCAAGAGGGAAAAAGTGATTCAAGAACGCAACTTTGAATTCTTCCCAATCAATTGGACCACCAAGTACTATTTCACTATCCCACTGATCATACCAAATCTGGGCAAGGCTTTTAAGTTGATAGGCTGCCAACTCCGCCTTATCCTCTGATGATATACCTATAATCGAGAGAACCTTGTATATCTTTTCAATGAACTCCATGGGATCCTCACCAAATCAATTTCCATAAAATTCTAGTGGGTTTATACTGGTGAAATCTCTCACCCTTGCTGCCTGGGTGGGAGCTTGAGGTAATGGAGCTTGATGTGGAGCTTGTGTAGCCTAATTGGCAACCACTTAAGCTAATAATGAGATAACATTCCTGAACTTGACTTGTGACACATTACCTTCTTCTATAGGTTGAGAAACCTCACGTAGGGCAATATTTCTTCTTGGCGGCATTTTCTACAATGCAATGAACAAGTCATTAGAACGAAGGATATCTTAAGTTACTCTAAGGCACGATTTGATTTAAACAAAGAAGTGAGACAATCCTAAACATCTCATAGCCTCCAATTCATAGTTGTGGTGCGCTTCACCACCATGAATAAGACTACTAGATGTGGTTTGTGGACTTCCAAGGATCATTTTAAAATATTGTGCTCTAATACCAAGCTTGTCATGACCCAACCTAGGGCCTAGATGTGACACAGCGAATAAGAACTTGAAGTCCCCCAACGAAGCCTCTTAAATCATAACTGCACATTATAGGTTTAAATGATAAATAGAAAAAAGATGATAATGAAATATGGGGAATGGGACTAAGGGACAACTTGTAACCATAAGCGAAAGCATAAGTGAAATAGTTTAAAACATACCAAGTGTAGCAATAGTCCAGACACACCACTAAACAATGACAATAAACATAGCCAAGAATAACAGTCTAGGCTCCTTAATACTAAATAAAAATGAAAGTACATCAAATATCTTAATAACAAAGGCAAATCTCGAAGATAAGGGTTTTATTCCTGATGAATGGGAACTCACGAAAGCTCGAAGTCTTCACGAGCAATCTAGCCACGCGGAGGAGGATGACATAGATAGCCTATCCCTATAGGATTATAGCATGTAGGCAAAAATGAGATTAGTACTTTGGAATGTACTAAGTATGTGGGTATGCAACACAACAAGTAAATATAATGACAAAGAATACTTACCCAATATGACAAATTCCAAGCTTAAACAATATATTTAGTTCCAAAGTAAAGCATAAAGTAATGCCATAAAAATGCATAGAGAAGCACATAACCAAATAAGTATGGAAATAAGACCATAACCGACAAAACCATATGAGCTATAATATGGAATAGCAATGTCATACTCTACACCGGCCAAGGAGTGAGCCAACTTGCCAGGGTATAACTCCTGAAACAAAAATACTAAATGGATCCCCTAGTCAGAAAGCCTAAAAAGGCATAATTAAAATATCCTATGATGGCATGTTGTTATGAGATTAGAAGCTTTATATAAGACCTCTTAGGTCGATTTCCACTCCTAACTCATTCGGTGCTAAGTCAAAATCCCACGAAAATGAGCAATGTATATTAAAAATAATCAAAACTTAATTTAGTTCGGAAAGTCATAACTTGTAAAATAAATCATATTCAAACTTGTACTTAGAAAATCTCCTTAACAATGATTCAAAATAAAATTGAATGGGTCTTAAGTCACCCAATATCATTTTATACTTGTATTTACTTATTCTTGTCAAAAATCATAAGTTCATATTATGCCATAAAAACCAATATCCAAAGTTCATAACTTAACTTAAATCATGTTGGGGACTGATCCACTAACCTTAAAATCACAAGTTTTATATTCAAACAAAGTTATAATAATCATAGGAATATTTTAGGATAAAATGATAATAACTCATTTGTAGATCTAAGACTTGAAAATATAGGTTAACAAAAATAATGCAAATCTAAAATGCTTTAATTAAATTATGTAAAGCCTTGATAAATATTCATAAATAATCATAAAATATATGAATAACCATAAATTATGCAAATATCAATTAATATGCAATTATACATAAATCAAAGATTGAAAATTCGTAATTCTAAATTTAGTTTTTCAAAGAGGACTTCTTGGTTGAAAGAAAACCAAGAATCAAACCCACATACCTTGCTTGATTATCCTTAAGAAGATGAAGAGATTTGGTGGAGATCTTGAAGAATACTTAGCCTAAGTATTGAGATAGTTTTGAGAGAGCAATATAGATTAGTGGATTTGGTTTCTTTGAAGAGTGATGTGGAGACTAAGTAGAGGTAGGGGGTATTTATACTGATTTTGGGAGGGGCTTATTAGGGTCATTTAATCACTAAAAAGAGGAAAAAACTGTGTGGGGAAAAGGGCATAAAATAATGTGGTGCAAAGGGGCTTTTTGACTCACTTTTAAAAAGAAAAAAATGCCAAACACAAGGGAATGGGCATGGGACCTAGGTATTGCGGCATTATCCTTTCCAGTGGTGCTACGACATGGTATGGTATGGCATCAAGTAGTACTAAGGACATGCCAAAGGCTACCCATGCAATCCATGCGACAATGGAAAAAGAATTATTCCCAAACAAGTGAATTACGCAACCTTCACATATACCTTCATTTTGAATAATTTCAAACTTTATTTATAGTCTTATTTTCACATAACATTGTCCCAAACTTCATTTTTAGTCTTAATTTCAAATAGCATTGCCCCTAAAATATTATATCTAGGATAAACCAACCGCCCTTCCAAAACCACCTCAACAATCACATAACTAAACCAAGCTAATCTCTAAGATAACCTTCATTTCAAATTTTACTTAACTCAATAGGTATTCACTTGAAAATTATCTTTTCACGCAAGTATAGGCTTAAAAACACCTGGTGCATTACAGGTTTGTTTTCGAAAGTGAGGAAGAGCTTATGACTCATTTGAGGGTGATGTTGTGAATCTTGAGGAATGTGAGGTTTCTTGTTAGTTAGGGAATGTGGGAAGCTTTGGGTGGCAAGAAGGTGGTTGGAGGAGTTTACCGGTTGGCTAGGTTGGGTAGGAGATTGGGAAAAGTTGAGAATGGTGGTGTAGTGGTTTTGATGATTCCATATTTTCTTTGGTTGAAGAGGTCTAGTTAAACAAGCCCTTGATTTCCATATTGATAGGGTTGGAGGTCTTGGTGAGGGATGGTGGAGTGGTTGTTTCTCCCAAGGGGGAGGTGGTGGTTTTGGTGCCAAAGTGGACCATGTATGTTTAAGGTTGGAAATTGAGTTTCTGGTCGTGAGTCCTTATAAAGTTTGTAGGAGGGTTGGTGAGGTTGCATACAAATGGGAATTGCCTATGAATTTGGACATGGCTTGTCCAGTTCTTCATTCCTCTAGGTTGAAGGGATGTGTTGGTGACTCTAGTGTTATACAACTCTTTGAGGTTGTGGGTGTTATGGAGGATACGTTGGCTTAGGAGTAGGTCCCTGGAAAGGTATTAGATGGAAGGGTGAAAGAGTTGATTAATAAGGATGTAGTGTTCATCAAAGATCTTTGGAAGAATCACCAAGTCGATACTCTCTCGGGGAGTCAGAGCGGTCATGAAAAAAGCAATATCCATGCCTCTTTCATTCTATTCAAGCTTATGATAACACGCCAATTCCTTTTCCTTATGGTTCCAAATCTTATGTTTCAGCCCTATGTCATTGCATGCATTCATGTTTATGTTGACATGTTCATGATGATTTTGACACTTATTTTGAGATTTTGAACATGGTATTTAAATATATTATTGCATTATTGTTGAGGCTGATTTCATCATGATTATCCTTCTTATGTACATTTCTTTGACATTTGGGGATAAATATTCCCAAGAGGAAGATATTAAAAGGACCTTAAAAAGTGCTCGAAAATGTGCCTCGAAAGTGCCGAGAATCGTAATTTTTATATATCTCAAAATCCATGCGTGATATCAAAAATCTGACTTTATGTTCTTGTTTAAAGGGAAAAATTGAGTATAAAATCCCAATTTTAGAGCAACCATATCAAAATTTCAAAATCCACAATTTGCGATTTCCAGAGAACAATCGCACCCAAAGCGCGACGTGCCAGGGGCGCACCATAGTGTAATTTTTGCCCAATTTTTTCTTTTCCAGTCCAAGGCCTTTAGTTCTTTAGCATAAACTTTCCCATATGTAAAAATACCTATACTTAATCTTATTCCACCTTCATATTGTTTAAGACATTCCCTAATACTCTCTCAAACCCTTAGACTAATATTCCTCTCAAAATTCAAGTGTCCAAATCTCTTACGGATCTAAAGAATTCATTCAAGCTTCAAGTCTCCGTTCAAATCTCCTTCAAGGAATTCTCCAAAGTCAAGGTATGTGGGTTTTGACCATTGAGTCCTTTCACCCATGGTGCCCAAACTTCCTTTTTACCTAAAATATATGTTTCTAAGTTGATTTTACATATGAGTTTTCTATTATGAATTTGACTATAAACTCTGTTGGGATTTGTAAAAGTATGAATGTTTATGCATGTTTTGAGCTATGAATCTATGGTTTATTGTATGATTTGATGAAGGATTTAGATGTATATTGCATGATTGTATTGCCAAGCATTGGTGGGTAGTTTAACATTGGATTTTCTTACATGATTTCACTCTTGCATTGCATGATTTTACACTAGCATTGCACACCCACCAAGTATTTGATAAAATTTCCGGTTGATGTATCTTAAGTTGTTAAAGGTCTAATGCTTGGCATATGAGTTAAGTGACATTATGATGATAAAAGGCAAGTATATATGTGTTGAATTCATGAAATGTGGTTATGGTGTTGTAAGTTGATGGCTTTGTTGAGGTGGTATCAAGCCTCAATCACCTTGTTAAGTGAGGCTAATGGTTATGGTGTTGTAAGTTGAGGGGGTATCTTAAGTTGTTAAAGGACTAATGCTTGGCATATGAGTTAAGTGACTTTATGATGATAAAAGACAAGTATATATGTGTTGAATTCATGAAATGTGTTTATGGTGTTATAATTTGATGGCTTTGTTGAGGGGGTATCAAGCCTCAATCACCTTGTCGATATGGTTTCAAGCCTCGGCGGCCTGGTTAAGGGGGTGTCAAGCTTCAATAACCTTGTCGAGGGGGTATCAAGCGTCGGTGGCCTTGTTCTTGGAGTGTCAAGCCTTAATCACCTTGTCAAGGAGTACCAAGTCTTAATAATCTTGTCGGGGGATGGTATGCCCATACTACCAATTGAGTATGTATCTCAATCACCCTTTCAAGGGAAGGGTTGCCTTGGAGTTCGAGTAATGAATATTTGGTCTATGATGACGATCTATTCCTACAAATATATTAGGTTCTATACAAGCATATGATTTTACTAGCATGTTTACTTCAAGTATCATTTATGCTTGACATATTGTCATATGATCATCTATTGCTTAATTATGCATTTTGACTATGTTGCTTATCTATTGTTGTATTGCATTCTACATACTTACTACATTCAAACATACTAACACATATTCTATGCCTACATGATATTACCATGAAGGAATCGGAGCTCCATTTTATCATCCTCCTCCTTTATGTGGCTGAACAGATTGTTCAAGTTAGCTTTTAGTGAGTCCTTATGTTCAGGGACAATATTTATCTTCTCTAATGCTTATGTTTAGACTATATCTTGTATATTTGGATTACCTATTTTCATTATCATGAGAGTGAGTGTGGCTGCTTGTCTTGACCCCCGCTAAGTTTTATGTTAGAGGTGTTGTTGGACAAGTGTGTAATGATGCTATAAGCTTGAATCTCTTTGACAATCTTGATGTTTTGTGAAATGAAGGTTTTCCCTTAGTCTCTATGCCCTTATTTCTTCTCTTTTATTGTTGTTTAATTGCTTTAGTGACCAAGGATATATAATGATATGTTAAGAGGCTTGCTGGGGTTCCTTCGGGTTCCCATGTGTTATATCACATCTAGGCCCTAGTTTGGATTGTGACAAAGGATCAAACCCACATACCTCTGCCAAGTTGAAGAAACCAAAAAGAATTTGAAGAAGAATTGAGTCCTCTTGTTCTCAAGTTGAAAATCTTCAAGAGTTCCTTGGAATAGATTATAGAGCGGCTTGAGAGAATTAGTCTTGAATGAGGGTTTTGGAATTAGTGTGGGAGAGGTTTAGGAATATAAAGGAGGATCTAAACTAAAGGTATTAAAAACCCTTGGGGATAGGGCAAAATATCAAAAATACCTCAATAAGACACCCCTTTGAATTTTTCCTGCAACATCTTATGCCTAGCTTCACGGGTCGTGAAGCCTCCCGTCTAGCCCAGACAGATTTTACAAAAAAGGTCATAACTTCTTGATCCAAACTCGAAATAAGGTGGGACTAAGTACGTTGGAAAGCTAATTCAAATAGCGTTAGTTTGATAGGTCATGGGACACCCAGTTCATTTTGTTCTAAGAGATATGACCACTTAAATTTGTCCCTTCTATCGATACTTATGAAAAACTTAGCCAATGGAATGCCTTTGAATATGACTTTATATAACAGACCTATTATGGCCTTAAACAACATAAATGAGTTTGACTTGAAGTATTAAAGGTCAACCTAGCTTGAGTTTGATGATCCCATACTTAGAAAAATTTTATGAAATCAATTCCACGGAGGGCCATACGGTCCTTATCAAGTCACAGGAGCCATGTGACTGGCCGTGTGACTACACTTAGGCCAAAAATACTCATTTCAAGATTAACACCATTCATATGGCCCTCCACACAGTTCGTGAAGTGTCACACGACTCGTGTGGGTCCAAGTGTGATGTGCCTTAGCTCGAAACTCCACACCAAGGCCACATTCCAAAAATTTAAGGCCAAATGTAGTACTACTGGAGGACACACAGGCCATGTAGTATCCCTTGATACTTCGCCCAAATTTCGTTCAAAACTGAAATCCTCAAGTTTCAATGAAGTTGTATAATATTTGGATCATTAAAGTATCACTCTGCTCTGGCAGACTTCAGTAAAATGGCCATAACTATTGATTACGAACTCTAAATGAGGTGAAATCAATTATGTTGGAAAGCTAATTCAAAGACTTTTCATTTGGTAGGTCATGGGCTGCCTAATTCTTTGTATGCTAAGAGTTAGTATCATTTTAAATTGAACTTTGCATAATCTAACACTAGAAACTCAATTTATAAAAAAGTTTTGAACTCGGCTAAGTACTAGAGGTCCCTTATGACCCTAATCCAATTCCCATATGTAAGAATCAGTCTTGAAATATAGGTACATGTGATGATAAAGTTATGGGGTGTCACAGTATGGGTTGTTTGTAAATATAAATAAAGACTAGACTCGCCAAAATAGTTTGAAATTTGTAAGTCAGAACGCCAGAGGCTTACCCTACTCTTCGAGGTCCAATAGATGCTATGCACGAAATCCAAATAAATAGTGAGAACTCACACTATGATCTACAAGGTATAGAAGCATATTTTAAGTAGAAAACAAATAGTATTTTATAGGCATAGGTTGACTAAGCTCCACAAATAATGCAAGTATAAATAATATATAAATAAGGAAGGTACAACACAGATAACTAGACAAGAGATATAATCAAGATAAGATAGGTAATAAAAATTAATAAATAGGGTACATGGAACAAAGAAATTGAGTCATGGAACATGCCTAAAAGTGCAAGTCCAACAACCTACTCTCAGTAAGAACGTACCATAAAAGTCAACTAAGCAAGGAACAATGGACCAGCATTGCCGTTAAATAACTTAATAGCCTAAGAACCAATCAAACTCAACCTAACAGTGGGTTCCAATATCAAGCTAATAATAAAAGCCACATAACTAACCAACTGCTAGTGCAACCCAATTATTATTAAGTAGTACTCATTTTTCAATATTTAGATAACTTATATTTAATAAGAGCGATTGATAAAATTATCTTTATTATTTACTTCTTCCTAATCCATGTGCCAAGTTAATAATGAACAACTATTGTTAAACAGCAAAAGTAAAAATGAACTCGGTTGTTTTCCAACAACCTAGTAGTACCTTTTTCATATTCACATGACAACAAGAAGTCAAGTTGGTCAAAAATATTTACTTACTAACAACTAAATGCTAGTAAATATTAGCTTTAATTGATACTTAGACCATAAGCTTCTTCTTCATTAACAAAACTCATACTACAAAGCGAAATCTCTTCTTTCACAAAACCTTAAAAAAAAGATAAAGATCCATTTCACTTTTTTGAAAAAGAAAAGAGAGAATGTATTTTTTTGAAATGTATTTGTAATAAAGAAGAAAAAGAGGCCGAAGAAAATAGCATCAGGGGTTTGTCCACACTGTTAAGAAAAAATTGAAGCAATAGATGTTGAAAGAAGTTTGAAGTTTTATTTTCTCCCAAGTTGTTATAGGATGAAGAGGAAGTGTCTATGTGCTATGTGTTCTAGGCATTTGGCCTTATTGTATTATTGATGATTATATATGCAAAAATCAAATGCCCTTTTATGATTGTTTTTCATTTTCTTATAGCTACAAATTTGACAGCCTCCATCTCTTCCGACTAAGCTCTACCTCTCGCCCAATGGTGGCAGAGACAATATAGTGACATTAAATTTATTCGAATTCAGTATTTTAATACAAAGCATAAATTTATATATAAAAAAAGATAATAAATGATAAATACTAGGTTTAAACTATAACATTAAAATAATATTTGGTTGGATGAGATTTTAAACTCTTATTCTTATACTTTTCTAGATTTAGTATTGATTTTGTTAAAGTTGTCAAATGAGCTCAAATATATGTAACTCGTCCAAAATTTTGTGGGATAGACTTATGATAATTTAAATTGAGTAAATTTTAATTGTCACAACCTGTTCCCAGTCATGATGGTGCCTGTCAGATCCCACTAATAGACAAGCCAATTACCCAACCTTAGGTAGTTGTCCTAGCTATCTAGTCACATCCATATCCGATATAACAAAATAAATGACCACAACCTACCCAACACATGAAAGTCAATTGCACAAAGCTACAATAGAGAAAAGTACATATTCATATACATATATCAATAACCATGATAATATACAAAACTAGGAGTACTCATATACGATATGTCACTGCTATATAAGGCCAATGTCTAGGAACTAAACATAATCATCAAAAGGAAGGAGACTTTGAAATATCTGGAGGTTTCTGTTGTCACGACCCAAGCCTAGGGCTTAGACGTGGCACGATGCAAGGGAAACCCTAAGTGACCCCAAGCAAGCCTCTTAGCGTATCATTACATATCCTTGGTCGCAAAAGCAATAAATTAGCAACAGAGTAGAAATAGGGATAACCGAGTCTAAGGGACATCATTCATATCATAACAACCAAAGCCAAGAGAGAGTCAAGATTACAACATTACACATGCATGTCCTATAATACCTCTACTACATAGATAAGTGCATGGGCCAAGACAAGCAACCGAGCTCACCTTCATAGTAAATATTTACATAAAAGAAAGGTAGTTTTAGAGTATAGCATGATATCATAAGCAACGTCCCCGGAATGGAGGACTCACCAACAAGCTTGAGAAAAGTCATACTAGCCGCGTGAGGTATATGAGCAAGTGGGGCACCAGCTCCTACATGGTGATAAATGTAGGCATGGAGTATGCATTTGTACGTTTGAATGTACTAAGTATATAGGATGCAACACAACAAGAGGTAGGAAACATAGTCAAAATGCATAAGCATAAGCAATGAATAGCAAGATAACTATATGATATGTATGAATGATGCTTGAAGTAAAACATACTTACAATCCAAATAGACTTGTATAGATCATAATGCGTAAGTGCAAGAAGAGACCTCAACCGACATAGGATAAGACCAAGTGAGCTACAACTTCAAATCTCGATGATTAGCTCTCACTGGTAAAGAGGTGGTCTACTTTCCAAGATAACCCATACACCACCTTATGGGATCCCACCCCATTTCGAATGAATTAACCCTTCTTACGGGATATCGCCCCATTTCAAAAAAGATTTATGACCTTATCTCACCTTGTGGGGTCCCGCCCCATTTCAGATTAAGTGACTTTCCTTATGGCATCCTGCCCCATTCCGAAAAGGAATTTAACAGAAAATGTACTAAATTGATCCACTAGTATCGCAAGGGTATAATATAATCCTATGGTGGCACATAATTCAAGGAAAGAGAGCAAATCCTCCATCCATCAGTATTAAGCCTAATCCCACAGAATATATAAGGTAATCATAGCTTTAATAATTAGCAATAAGCATAGCAACATGACACGAGTAGCTCTAAAACATCCTTGATCTCCATGGTGGGTCTAACTTCAAACATAAGAATAGTTCATCACCAAACATTATCCTTGCATCAACGTCAATATTAAAGGGCTCACAAGAGGTAAAATCTTTAGGAAAGGTATTAAACCCAGCTTTACAACAGCACGACATTTCCATAAGTTAAACATATCTTTAGAAAGCTCATAATCATCATAGAGTAACTTGTATCATAAATCAACCAATAGATCATCAAAACGTAAAGAATCCTTAAAAAGGCATTTTATCCAACACTTGGCTGGTGCGTAATGCTAGTGTAAAACCATGCAATTCAAGAGTGAGATTAGGCTAAAAAATTCAATGTAAAACTATCAATAGATACTTGGTAACACCCTCAAGCAACATACATAAACACCCTTCATCAAAACTCACAATAGATCTTAGATTCATAGCTCAAAACACGCTAAAATAATCATAATTTCATAACATCCAATATAGTGTGCAGTGAAATTCATAATAGATAAGACCCATGAGTAAATCAATTTTAAATCATGCAATTTTAGGTAAATGAGAGCTTGGGTATCATGGGTGAAAGGAACCCATAAAATAAACCCACATACCTTGACTTTTGGGGAATCCTTGAAGAAGATTGGAGATGGAGACTTAAAGCTTGAATGAGAACCTTAAGATCCGAATAAGTTTTGAGACTTGAATTTAGGAGATGAAATATAAGCTAAGTATTTGA
Source organism: Solanum sejunctum (assembly GCA_025642045.1). NCBI lineage: Eukaryota > Viridiplantae > Streptophyta > Magnoliopsida > Solanales > Solanaceae > Solanum > Solanum sejunctum. Next base: position 1,235 of record JAOTQJ010170547.1, on the reverse strand, counting down.
GTGAGTATTTGGGAATGTCTTGACTAATATAGGATTGAAAATGACTAAGTATAGGTGCTTTTACGCATAGAAAGGCTTAGGCCCAAGACCCAAAGGCCTAAGGCTGAATTTGGAAAAACTAGCAGCCAAAATACACTAATCTGCAATGGGTCCACATCCCGAAACCATCGCGCACCCTTACTGTTTTGCGCAAACTTGAAAAAAATTAAATTTTGCTATGGTAGCTCTTAAATTGGGGTTAGACCCATCTTCCACTAACTTTTGTCCCCTAATAATATGAAATCGATTTTTTGATATCACACACGAACTTTGAGATATATAGAAATCATAATTATGGACATTTTCAAGGCACATTTTCAGGAACTGCTTGGGGTTGTTTCACTGGTGCTTAACAATAGTCTCTTGAGCGCTCCTAAATCCCCAAAAGTCAATGTCCATAGCTAGAACCTGGACATGTATCATAGAAAGATGCAGAAAGTGGGGATGAGTACCAGAGTAAGGCACCTAGTGGGGATCATCGACCAGTTGAGTGAAATAATATACATAAAGAAGCTCAAATGTAGATAACTATGGCAAATCCAGTAAATCAACCCTAGATCAAAGAATGATCATTCTCAAAAAATCTCAAAACCTTAACTAAACTATACACCGCCTTATACACGAGTGCAAGACCGTAGTATCTATGATTGTATGCCACCCGAGCCCCTATAAACTCGGAAGGCATACCTGCCACACAATATGACTAATAGAACTGTCACGATCTAAGCCTAGGGTCTAGATGTGAGACGGCACATGGGGAACCCGAAGACACCCCAAGCAAGCATCTTAACATATCATTACATATCCTTGGTCGTTGAAGTAAGAAAATAGTCAACAAGAGATAGTAAATAGGGATAATCGGGGCTAAGGCACAACTTTTATATAATAAACAACAAGAGTCAAGAGAGAGTCAAAGCTCATAGCATAATACATATCATATCCAACAACACTCTAGACCTTAGATACTTAGCGATGGCCAAGACAAGCAACTGGGCTCAGCCTCATGATAATAGCAATAGGTAATCCAAAGATACAAGACATAATCTAAACATAAGCTTGAGAGAAGATAGATATTGTCCCAAACTTGAGGACTCACCATAGGCTAACTTGAACAATCTATCTAGCTACGAGGAGAATCAATAGGAGCTTTGGTTCCTACATGGTGATATCATGTAGGCATAGAGTATGCATTAGTA
>JAOTQJ010170538.1:0-25428 GCA_025642045.1 Solanum sejunctum | reverse complement strand
AGTTCTCTTCTACTACTATGGAGGACTTTCCAAATGCTTCTGCATACTGCCAACGTCTTAAGTCCCTTGCAGATCAATTAAAAAACTTTGGAGCTCCGATCTCTGACAGTTATATGGTTTTGCAAATGGTTAGTGGACTCACCAAGCCTTACGGTGGTGTAGGCACTTTAATTAGGCAAAGTAATCCTCTATCCCCTTTTTACAAGACTAGACCGATGTTGACCCTAGAAGAGGCCGACATGGCCAAAGAGGCAGCCAGGGAATCTGCCTTGATGGCCACGACGCATGACGATGGTCCGAGTACTTCTGAGAAATCAGTTGGTTCAAAAAAGAATCACAGTGGTGGTTTGAACTCTGGTGGCCGAAAAAATAGTGGTGGTCGGAAAACTACTAGTGGTGGTCATGGCAACTCAGGCTCTAGTGGTGGCAAAGGTGGTTAAACGGGTGGATACGCCGGCTCGGGTGGATGGTAGGTACAACCCCCACAATGGCTGCAGTACCCTTGGGGGTGGCCTTGACCCGTACCTCCCTGCCCTTCTCCCACTCAAGGGTGGGCTAGGCCCCCTCCCACAAGGCAGGGAGATACGGGCCAAGGCCACCCCCAAGGGTACTGCGGATATTGTGGGGGTTGTGCCGACCGTCCACCCGAGCTAGAGTATCCATCCTTCTAACCACCTTTGCCACCACCAGAGCCTGAGTTGCCGTGACCATCACCAGTAGTTTTCCGAACCACCTGATTTCTCAGAAGTACCCGGACCATCGTCATATGTGATATTTTTGTAATGTATATTTGGAATGTGTATATCTTGTTTATATTTTTGAAATGTATATTTAGAAGGTAGATATCTTCTAAATAATTAGTTCCTTAGAATTAGGCTAGTCTCACGCCTAATTGAAGGTTTAACTTTGTATATATTCTGACTTTGCATATTGTTAATGGTCAAGGAAAACATTCCCCTTCTATCAATATCCACTACTACTAGTGATATTGTTCAGCTGTAGATCGAAACTTGCATGACTTTAAAATGCATCACTAAAATGAAGATTGTTTTCTTATATATCCAGCAAATCTCTCTCGTGTTCTGTCATTGTAACATTTTGTAAACCAATCTGATTTCCTGAATGTAGAAACAAGTCAGCAAATAAACAAAACAATCAATGAAGTAATTGTGTATTTTCACATTTTCAAAGCTTAATGTCTGATTAATACAACCCGGAAAAGAACTCCACTGTAAGAAAGTAACTTTGAGCTCGTCCAGCAGGTTCATTGGTATGTTTTGTTTTAGCAAGGTGGATAGTCCTCTACCATGGTTTGCTTGGCTTTGTAGTCATACATATCGAACCATACTCGTTGAGTTTACTTTGATGAGTTTCTATCTGTCCTTATGAATGGTATCTGGTAAAGTTTTAGCGTATCTCCTAATCTTTGAAACTTTTTCAGGTTTGCACTATTTTCTTGCATGGTGCAATAGACTTGACAAATCATGTTGAATTCTCAACATTTTGCCCAAGAGTGGAGCAACATTGACAGAAGCAGATATGCAGAGACATGAGTAATTTACTAAAGTTATCATCTTCAATGTCAAGTTAGGCTGGTTTAGTGTCATCAAATATTAACGTAGGCGTTGATTCAAAACGCCTTGTTATGCTTTCATTTTCATTAATTACTTTTTTTTCGGATTGCTTTGGACTGTTTTTCCTTAAAATGAGGTTCTTTCAGAGTCAACCTCTCTACCAGGTAGACTAAGGTCTACAAACTATGATTATCGATTTATCTACCATTTTTTTTACAAGTATGTAGAAGTTGAAGTTGAAAAAAACTATGCTTCTTGGAAGTGCTGCATTAGTACTTTGTCCGCTGACCCCTTGTGATTTGGTTTGTTCATCTCTTTAAATATACTAGCCTTGCTGGGCACATGTGTTGCACATGTATTCCAAATAATTAACATAAAATAGTTCAGAATTTCTTTTAAAAAAAAAAATTGAATAGAACAATGGAAGAGAATAGCATGTTCTGTCAATATATATATTATTTCCTTGCAATCATACTCAAACCAAAGTATATACTCATGAGTTCTTTAACTTTTCAAAGAGGTCTTTGTCTTTCTTGAACTGCTCTATATTTGATCCATTGCAATGACACAAGAAATTGTTATCAAATTTTCTTAAAAAAGAAAATAAATTATAGTATTTTAAATCATGACCAGAGGCATGCACATGGAAATATGGTTTGGCGACAAATATAGTGAAGATCCTACTATAACAATTGATCAACAATAACTTAAATTAGGCAAAGGTTTCTGTGTTTCGTGCCTCTACCTAATTAACATATACATGTAATTTTTTTTAATTTACATTCATCCTATATTTTTTTAACAATTTGCACACTAAAGTTTATATTTTCCTACAAATCATAAAAATATGTCTATAATGTTGTTATTTCTAACGACCAAATAAGAAACATAAAATTCAAATATCCCTTAAACTAATTGTGTGCATTGGATTTATTGAACAATATTTCTTTTATTTTTTTATCTTGCTTATTATCTAAAAGATGATATGTATTTTTTGCTAATTAAGTATCTAAAAATAAGAGAGAATGTAAAACTATGAAATATTTGTAATTTTCTTGTATGGTAGGAAATATTAGAAATTTAGATAAAATAAGTTGTGTAGTTTTGTAATTTTTCCCTAATTATTTAATCCCATGTTCTACAACCTTATGACTTCAAGTCTCCAAAATGAAACAAAACAAAATACTCATTGGTATCTCAATTTTCTTCTGTTATGATTTTGGTATATATATACTTATATTACCTTAAAAGGCATCAACTTTAAAATTCTAAAAGCTAAATTACTTTTTCACCCTTCTTAACAACTTACTAATTAATTATCCTAATTTAAGTTTAAAAAAAAAAAATATTGCCATTAGCCATTACAATACACTGCTCCACAGGAAAAGATGCACTTCAGTTTCTTCAAGTTTCTGTTTAGAAAAAAATCATGTTTCTATCTTGCTCCAACAAGAATTTCTACCATCAAAACATTGTTTATCAGGATCATTCGTGATTGACTTGCCATCCTCAACAACATTTGCAGTATTTTACTGTCTTTTTAGATTTGAGAAGCCCAGCAATCTTTAAGGCACCCCCCAAATTTCCAACCCTACCGCCACTTGCTGCCCATTCGCTTCTTCCTGAAACGGCACACATCCATCGGCCCCCCTTATTCCCCTATTGAAACACCATCGTCCGCATCAGTTCGTCAAACAGTGACTGCGGGGATGACACACAAACTACCCTACAATTTCACCCATGGCTTCCATGCTCGCATTTGCTTGCCCAGTACTCTTCACTTGTCACTTCGGTCTCCTCCCTTGCACTTTTTCCTACTACATTTTGCTCTTCTTTTCAATTTGGTGCATTCATGAACAGCTTTGCCAAAGCTATATGTTATTTGCTATACTAGTCAAAATATAATTACGTTCCATGTTTCATAAATGATAGTTAAGTTTCATTTATTCATAATTTTTTAAATTATAGTTATGTTTCATAAATGCAGACTATATGTTTACTGTATAACGATAGTTAAGTTTCATGATGAATAAACTGCAGCCACAGTTCATAATTAGGCTCTAAATTGTTGCTATGTTGAATATTGGGTAGAGAAATAAAAAAAGAATAAGGTAAACAAATGCTAAACAGTTTTGCTTATTCACATAGTTGGAGTAGGCACCAGAACAAATTGAAAAAACAAGAACACGCCCATTTATTATGTATTATGAGAAATACAGGGAGAGAAAAAAGACAACATGACAGGTGGAATGGAACATAATACACAAACCCCATTACTGCTGGCATCATTTTCTGGCTCTTCTGACACAAATGGTATCTTCATTTTTCTTTATTGATAGATTTTGTGTGAGATAATGGTACACTATCTTGATTTTTGTTAAACATTCTATCTTTTTGACTTGGTGTAGCAAAATGGTATCTTGATTTTCAGCCATGGCTTCCATGATGGCATTTGTTTCGCCAATACTCTTCACTTCTCTCTTCCGTCGCCTCCCTTGCAATTTTTCCCACTACATTTGTCATTCTGTTTCAATGCGACTGCTGCTGTCCTTTTCAATTTGATGCATTCAGGAACAGTGCATTTATTTATGAGTAAAACGGCTCAATATTGTTTTCCCATCAGTAACATTTATAGGTAGCAGTAATGATGAACATATGCTGCCATTTTACTTTTTGGTTGTTAAGAGTTCAATTCTCCACATTTTAATCTGCCCTCAATTCTTTTAATGTTGAGTTTGACTTGCAGTTTTGTCATTTTTGTGACTTAGATTCTCCATGCATTTTTACTAAAGCTAATTATTCAAATAGTTAATAATTCTTTTCAATCCCATTGCCATTCATCTCTCGTCAGAAGTGTATTTGAATGTTCATTTTAGCAACCTGTGAGTTCCTCTTATCTTCTTCTTCCACAATTTTGTAGCAATTGGCCAATTGTACATCGAGGCATGGTTTTAACATATGTGGTCCTTGATATATCCTACAAATAACACACTCATTAATGGATATACAAACTGTTTCCCTTTCTATCGTAATAAGATCCAGAGATTACCACAATCAAATTTTGCCTTTGATACGAAACACTGAAGACATCTATCGACTCCACTCAAGTCAAGGGTCAATGTTGGATGCATTGTTATTGGGAGAAGGAAGAATGCCTTTGAATTTTCATCAGTGACTTCAACAGCAGAATGGGCAAATGCTCCTTCATTGGCTTGAGGATTCTAGACCTTCTTTATGTAAGAAAATAATGGAAGAGCATAACACCAAATATATAAAATGTTAGTATGTTTATTTGAGATCCTATACTTTCTATAACCCCAAAACAGATTCTTATGCTAGTGGGAAATGTAGAAAACTTCTACCACTTCTTCAAACTTCTATGAGGACACTTAACCTCTCAAGCAAGGAGAGGCCTAAACCCACAATCATGTAATAGGACACTATTACATATTCAATATTTTTATAAAGCATAGTATAGATACAGGTTTCCCACTATATGAATCTCAAAACTAAAAGTTAAAAGTTAAAACCCCTAGCTTAATATAAATCCTTAACTATAAGTCCAATGCAGTACCAACACCTTATCACTCTTAAAAGAATTGTGCTTGCCGCCTCTCCCCTTCTGCACAGTCGCATCCCTACATGTAATCTCTGCCACCGCAAGATGCAACTTCTCAACTTTTTCTCTTTAAGTACGTCAACCACCGTACTCATTCTCTGATTCAAGCAAAAGCTTTTGTGAAAGATCAGAAGAGGCGTAGTTCCAATACCTTTTAGTTTTCCAAGTCTTCTCTCCTCCCTCTCGGTGAAAAAATAGTGGAAGCAGACAGTAGAGGAGTAGTTCCAATACCTTCTCATACTGCCTCGCCTCTGCCCCACGATGATCATCATCCAGATTTTTCACCTATTGGATCGCCGGAGTCTCATTTCATTGACGATCTTTCTCAGCCGTCTGATCAATTCCATGCCCAAGTCACCCCTATTGTACTCACCGATGATCTCCGTGACAAGGTTGTCAAGCAGGTTGAGTATTACTTAAGCGATGAACACTTACCTACTGACAAGTTTCTACTGAAGTATGTGACTAGAGACTAGGAAGGGTTTATTCCGGTGAAAGTAATTGCTTCTTTTAAAAAGTCAAGAAGCTTACGAAGGAGACACCAATAGTAGCAGCTGCACTTGGGGAATCTGCTCTTCTTGTTGTAAGTCCTGATGCGAGACAGATGAAGCGACTTCATCCTCTTCCACTAAGTGAGATTAAAGATCCCAAGTTTTGTATCGTATTGGTGGAAAATTTACCTGAGGATCATTCCTTGGATAACCTTCAAGGCATATTTGGCCAGGCTGGAAATGTTACCGTCCGTGATCCACACTGAAAGAGATCCCTGAAAATGCACAACTTGAGAGAAGCTGCTCAGTGGTAAGTTGCATGTTCTTGAAAAGCTATGGCCATTTTGAATGATGAACAGGATTGGAGATTTGGCTTGTGAGTCAAGCTTCTCAAGAAAACAAACAAGCCTGGCCAAAGTAAGAAAGGCTGGAGAGCTCCAGATTCTGATAGGAATAACAATATCCAAGCATCTGATCTGGCAGTTAACGAGGAAAACTATTCAAGTGAGCATAGTGTTGATTCACAAGATGAAGAGGAGGGCGACCATCTATTGAAGGAGACCACTGCAAGGGATCATGCGCAAAAGGAGAAAAATGGGCCTAGGGCGCCAACCAGAAAACGATGCCGTGGAAGGAGAATACAGGCATGGCATAAATGAACTTAGCCATGGAACTACTCCGGCACTCATGTGGTTAACTGTCAATACCTGCTCCTGGTCCAAGAATGCCTGATTGAACCAGAGGATTTGCCCCTCTTTCATCATATCCAAGCTAATGATGTTTTGTCAAATATGTCTTATTGCAAATATATTCTATGTTTGAGGATTGAGTTGCTGCTATGTATCGAATGTGAAAAATGTTAAAATTCAACATAAATCATAAATAGATATTAAGGTTTTATTTTCTTAATTATTAAGATTACTTAATATCTAAGGTAGTCAATGGTAGAATTCAAATTAGATTTGGCAACCTAAAGAAGTTGAAAGCAAGTTGGATTTGCTTATTCAATGGTAGAAATCAATTTGGATTTGATGACCTTAAAGTAAGTTAAACTTGCTTACTTGAAGCCTGAGGAAAACAACTCAACTACAACTCATGCTTAGCTAGAATGTTTATCCATAATGAGTTATAAAGTTGCAAGTGACAACTTGTATTTCACCTCCTTAGGAACATTATAAATAGGAGAGGCTATGGAGTCATTCTATGTATCCATCATCCTTCACTAAAGGAGAGCTTAAGAGAGCTAAAGTGAGAGAGAAAGAGAGAGAGAGAGAGAGAGAGAGAGAAAAGGTGAAGCTAGAAAGATGATTCTAGCAAATTTGTGAGTTGTAATTTTCTCTTATGTTATTAATATAAAGTGTGTTTAAAAGAGTATTTTCTAAGAGTATTTTCAACTTCCTAAATTCTTTCGAGATATCCAATATTTGGTATCAGAGCGAAAAGATCTAGGGGCTAGCATATTGGAGGAAGGTGCACAATATGGGATTGTGAAGTTGTTGTCAAGGACAAAACTTACTTGGTTATTGTTGATATTACCAAGTAACTATAGCAGATCTAGCAAGTTCGTCTACCTCAATTGAAAAGCTCAATCATAATAATTATAGCAACTGGAGTACTCATGTCCAGTATTATTTGCTGGGGCAGGATTTATGGAGTATCATTGGAGGTAATGAAACCACACCACCAACTGATCCAGAAGAACTTAGAAAATATAAAATCAGGAGTGGCAAGGCCATGTATACACTTTCAGTAACAATTGAAGATGATCTTCTGCAGCATATAAAAGAAGCTAAAACACCAAAGGAGACGTGGGATACATTAGCTTCTTTGTTTACAAAAACAAATGAAGCAAAGCTGTAGTGACTCGAGAATGAGTTGGGGACACTCTCATAGTGTGATATGACGGTCAGTCAATATATTACCAAAATAAAAGCAATATATTCAGAAATCTCCAAGATGGATCCAGCAAATGCAATCTCTACAACATGGATGAGGAAAATTATCATCCATAGTCTATGACCAGAATACACTGTTATCGTGACTACTACACATGGATGGGCTAGAGAACCAACTTTATTAGAGTTGGAAAATTTGGTAGCTAATCAAGAAGCACTAGTTAAACAATGGCTGGAGATACAGTCAAAGATGAAAAAAAAGCTCTCTTCTCTAATAAGAGAAATTTTAGAGAAAGAAATGAGAAAAAGCCTAGAGGATGACAAAAGCATCACAAAAAGAAAAGTTTCCAACCTGGGGGAGCGAAACGAGAGTATCATAACTACAATAAAGGAGACAAGAGAAATCAACGACAGAATGGTGAATGCTATAACTGTGAACAAAAAGGTCACTTTGCTCAGGATTGCTGGAGAAAAAGAGTTGAAAGCAATAATGTTGAATCAGCTTCTCTGGGATTTCGAAGATTCTTTTGCAATTGAAGAAGAAGTTGATCTTCATCAGCATGATGAAGAAATTGCTTTGACTACTATGTGCAACATTGTTGATCATAAAAATGATTGGATCATCGATTTAGGATGTTATAATCATATGATAGGAGATAAAGATAAGTTGTTAAACTTGACCAAGTTTGAAGGAAATAGAGTCGTGGTGACTGCAGATAATTCAGAATTGCTAATTGCTTATATAGGCAATACAATTATAGTACCTCGATTCAATTCACATAAAGATAATTACAAAAAGTACTTCATGTCCCTGGCATAGAGAAGAATCTTTTATCAGTTGCACAATTTACAAATTTAGGGAATTTTGTGGTGTTCAGTCCAAATGATGTCAAAGTATATAAACATATCAGACCCACATGCAAACCAATTATGAAAGGAAGAAGTCTTGAGTCTGTTTACATGATGAATGCTCAAACAAAGTACATAGATAAGACAAAGAAGAATGAGATAGTAGATTTTTGGCATAGTAGATTGGAACATGTCAGCTATCACAAATTGAAAGTAATGATGAAGAAGTCAATGCTTAAAGGACTTCCCCAACTTGATGTACGAGAAGATATAGTATGTATTGGTTGTCAATATGGTAAAGCACATCAACTTCCATTTGAAGAATCCAAATTCAAAGCTAAAAGTCCACTTGAACTAGTTCATTCAGATGTCTTTGGACTAGTCAAGCAAGCATCGGTAAGTGGTTATCGCTACATGATAACTTCTATTGATGATTTTTCAAGATATGTTTGGGTAGATTTTATGAAAGAAAAGTCAAAAGCTCTTGAAAAATTGGAATCATTTAAGATGACATTCAAGAATAAACCAGATTCAAAAGTAAGATGCTTACGGACAGACAACGGGGGAGAATACATGTCTGTATAATTTTAAGAATTTTTGCGGCAAAGAAAATTCAAAATGCAATTGACTTGTCCGGGAACACCTCAACAGAATGACATTGTTGAAAGAAAGAATTGTCACCTGACAGAACTTTGCAGAAGTATGCTATATGCAAAGAATGTTCCACCTCGATTTTGGGTTGAATGTATGAAAACAACTCTTCATATAATAAATCGATTGCCTCATGTAAATCCGGTATTTGCTTCTCCATTTGAGAAATTATGGAGCTTCAAACCAGCTGTTGGTCACTTTCACGTATTTAGGTGTGTATGTTATGTGTTCATACCTAATCATCTACGTGGAAAGTTTGATAAAAAGGTGATTCATTGCATCTTTATGGGTTATGATTGCCGATGAAAAGGATAGAGATGTTGTGATCCAACAACAGGAAAATGTTATGTTTCTCGAAATATGATATTTGATGAAGCATCGTCTTGGTGGTCTCCTCAATTAATTTTGTTGCCAGACTAGAAAGAGATTAAAGAGAAATTACAACAAAGAGTTGAAGATTCGACTAAAATAATGAAAGTTCAGTCAAATGAAGATGTTAAAAATGATGATTTTGAAACTTCCTCAATGTCAAAGATAATGATGTGGCTGACTCAAAATCACTAGAGAGTCCATGGAAAACTGCAATACATGAAGTAATCTTTGAAGAAGAGATAAGTCAACTAGAAGATGGAGATAAAGAAGAAAATACTTAACCATCTTTAAGAAGATCAACTAGACAGAGAAAGTCAAATCCAAGGTATGCTAATGCTGCTCTAGTTAAAAATATAAAAGATATGCAAGAACCAGCTATATTTGAGGAAGCATCTAAAAAGAGAGAATGAAGGTTGGCTATGCAAGAGGAGATTCAAGTGTTGAATCAAAATGAGACTTGGGAACTAGTGACAGAACCCAACCAAGCAACCAGATCTTGGTATGGAAAGATTGCTGAGTTTTTTATCTTCAGTGGATATTCAGTCTCACTGGCAGATTCAAATTTGTTTATTAGGATTCAAAGAGGAAAAAAATAATGATTTTGGTATATATGGATGACCTAATCATTACTGGAGATAATAAATAAGAAATTAATCAAATCAAAGAAAATCTCTCAGTTCATTTCCAAACGAAGGAACTTGGACAATTGAGTCATTTCTTGGGACTGGAGATAGATTGCATGACTGAAGGAATATTTCTGTGTCAACAGAAGTATGCTAAAGATTTGTTGCAAAAATATGGTATGTTTGATTGCAAACTCATTTCTTTACCAGTTGAAATGAATTCAAAAATGAGTGCAGTAGAAGGGAAGGATTTGGAAGATCCAACAATGTATTGACAAATAGTTGATATCTTGATCTACTTAACTTTGAAAAGGCCAAACATTGCTTATGCAGTTGGAATAGTAAGTAAATTTATGCAAGATCCAAAGCGCACTTATCTGAAAGCTGTTCGAAGAGTACTTAGGTATGTTAAAGGAACAATTGATTTCAGTTTACTATATAAGCATAATATAGAAAGCAGTTTGAGAGGTTATTGTGATGTTGATTATACTGGAGATGTTGATACTCGAAGGTCCACAATTGGGTATGCCTTCGATATTGGTTTTGGAGTTATAACGTGGCGCAGTAAAAGACAACAAAATAGTGTCGCTTTCAACAACTGAAGCAGAATATCGTGCAACAACAATGGCAACACAAGAAAGCACGTGGTTAGTCCGGTTGTGAAAAGATTTACAATATCCTGTAGACTATGCAATTGTTTTATGTTGTGATAATCAATCAACAATTAGCTTGGTGAAAAATTCCATATTTCATGTAAGAACAAAGCATATAGAAGTTCAATATCACTTCATTCGGGAAAAAATATTGAAAGGAGAAATCCATATGATAAAGTTGAAATCAGAAGATCAAATAGCTGATATCTTCACCAAAGGACTCAGCAAGGAAAAGTTTGAAAGATTCCGAAAGCAACTTGGAATGATATCAAGAGAAATAGCAAGGAGATGATTTATGTTGAGTGGGAGTGTTAAAATTCAACATAAATCATAAATAGATATTAAGATTTTATTTTCTTAATTATTAAGATTACTTAATATCTAAGGTGGTCAATGGTAGAATTCAAATTAGATTTGGCAACCTAAAGAAGTTGAAAAAAAATTGAATTTGCTTATTCAATGGTAGAAGTCAATTTGGATTTGATGACTTTAAAGTAAGTTAAACTTGCTTACTTGAAGCCTGAGGAAAACAACTCAACTACAACTCATGCTTAGCTAGAATGTTTATCCATAATGAGTTATAAAGTTGCAAGTGACAACTTGTATTTCACCTCCTTAGGAACATTATAAATAGGAGAGGCTATGGAGTCATTCTATGTATCCATCATCCTTCACTAAGAGAGAGCTAAAGTGAGAGAGAAAGAAAGAGAAAGAGAGAGAAAAAAAAGGTGAAGCTAGAAAGATGATTCCAGCAAATTTATGAGTTGTAATTTTCTCTTATGTTATTAATATAAAGTGTATTTAAAAGAGTATTTTCTACTTTCTAAATTCTTTCGAGATATCCAACAAAAAATGCTTGGATGATGAATTTCTATGGTTAGTGATGACAGAGGTATATAACCTTGTATTTGCTCTATGTACCATTATGTTATTAAAGACTACCTTTTTGCCAGGAAAAAAAATACCATACTGCTTTTTCAACATACTGTAATATCTGCTTTTACAACTTTTTTGCAGCAAACTGCTTTTGCAGCAACTGCCTTTCAATTAAAGCACAGTATGGTTTCAACTAAACTTACAATAACTTTCAAAAATTCTTTCTCGCATTAACTCCCATCGTAGTTGTTAATCAGCAAACATGCGGAGACAAATGAGATTAGCTTTGAAATAGCTTAGAAAAATTGGGATTGTTGACACGCCTTCTACCATCAGAAATCACGCTTACAATTGTAGTTATTCTTGGTTGATAGTTATATTACCTTCGAACATGAAGTTGCTATGGTTTTGCGTGACCAAGATTACATTAATTTGGAGAAATAACAAAATAATTTTACAAAAGTATTATAAGGTTCTTGGATTACCCTCCATAGCTTCACACTTGCAAGATTCCTCAGATCGATAAAAGGTATCGAAACAATAAAAACCTTTTATCAGAACAATACAAACTTCCAGACGCAAGATAAATGTTTGGGCACCATATATCAGCAACCTAAAATAATTACATCATTTTTCAGTTCTATCCCATAATTTCGCTTTCGTGTTTTGAAATAATCATTAAACTACCTAAAATGTCCGCAGATTGGGTGAATCCGCACCTCGCCCAAGGAAGGATTCAATATCTGCTGAATAAAGTGCAACTACGACGAACTGAAGTTTATATTGCAACATGGTAGCACCCTCATATAAATAATTAGGAGCACATACTTATTTGTTAACTTGCCAGAAACTATGTAAAAACGTTTAATACATTTTATTATAATTACCGCCCTCTAAAATGTGTCCCATGTGTTCAATATTTATTATTCATCTTTCAATTTGTTAAAAACGACGAAGATGCCAACGGAGCTATGTACAAATTGGGAAGATCCGAACTTAAAAGTTGGATTACCATTTTGCCCTTCAAATTAAAACTATTTTTGTAATATTTATTTACTAAAAGATAAACTTGCATTACAATAAATATTTTTAGAACATTAAATAACTGTTACGACTGGGACCAAGGGTCTAGGAGCGACACGGCGAATGGGAACTCGAGAGTCCCCAAACAAGCCTCAAAGTATCAAAATTCACGTCATCTATAAGGATATCAAATTAAACACATAGTTCTAAGAGATAGAAAAATAGGACTCATGCTATGAGGATATCTTAGGGAAAGGGATAAACATGGATTCACATAGCATATAACACATAATGACTAAAAGGTGGGTAAGTACGACTCACGCTATGGGGGCAAGTCGGGACTTAGGATCTTCCACATTTCCACATCAAACATACATATATAGCATAATTCCTATAATCAAACCATAATAGCTATAACCAAAAGTAACCATGATCATAAGGTTAAAATACAACACATAACACATTGATTCGATGAGAGTCTACAAGATGTCCAACAATGCCTCTAGTCATAACATAGTATAAGGGCAAAGACATGTTCCAGGCTCACCCTCAAAGTATAGATAACATAAACAAAAGCAACTTAAGGTAGATGAATGGTGGTTGGTCCTTGGAAGATATATAGGACTCACCAAAACAAATGTCTTAAAATCTGATCTAGCCATCAAATGGTGGATGAAAGTAATCTCGGGTTCCTACATAGTGAGATCGTGTAGGCAAAAATATGTGTTAGTACATTTGAATGTACTAAATATGTAGGGTGCAATGCATGTAACTTACCAAAAACTGCATACAATGTTAGATGGCAAGGGCACATAATATAGAAAGAGATATATAACAAGGAATGTAATATAACAAGATGCTATGAAATTCATGATGCATGAAGTGCAAATGATGCTCATATATATAGTGGGGATGTGATCATAACTCACATCTCAAATCCGTGCGAGCTATTACATGAATTTGTCCAATGTTGACCTCTAATTGGATGAGAGAAGATTACTTGCCAAAGGTAATCTACACCACACCTTACGACCTGATCATTTTGTATGTGGTGGCCACCTTCCTTATGACCTGACCATTTCAGAAGAATTTTCTTATAAAACATATCATATCATATCATAAATAAATAACCATCCCTTACGACCTAATCATTTCATGGATGACTACCATTCCTATGCTAGCAAATAGTTCAAAGAAAGGGAGAGGACCCTTGGGGATAGCCCTGGTGCTCCCATTCCATCGGTGCTAAGTCAACGTCCCACAAGAATACTTATATATGTACATGATTTCAAAAGAGGTGTCATTTCAGTTCACTTCAATACACATAAAGGCTTAAAAGGGAAACACCATTCATAATAATTTATACTTAGGCTCAAATGTCAAATCATAGCTCATAGTCATAATACTCATGCATAGGAATAGCTTACTTACATATACGTAATGGTGCAAGCATCCAAAGTGCTCAAAGAGCCATAATCATAGACATTTACGTGTTCACGTTCTTGTCATAACCAATATCGTATCAAAATATATCTTAAAACATAGTTGGGCTTAACCCACTTCATAATTTCTAAAAATCCAATGTTCATGAATGCATATGCATGAATGTTGTAAAGAAATCATGGTTTATTAAGATTCCATATAAAATCAACAATATAATATAAAATTCAAATGAAAACATAATTAAATCCACATTTAAAATCACAGTATAATCACCTATGCATAAACAAGCCTTGAAAAGGGACATGCATATTCTTAATTTCATAAACCCAAAGTAAATCATCATAATAGCATTTAAAGTAACTTAAATCATCAAATATATACAGCCATATATTAATTTTTACTTTAATAAATTCAAATAATGAAAGTTCATATTCAAAGATTGAGAGCTTAAATTGATGAAATTCTTATTGAAAAGATTTGGGTCTCTTTGGTTGAAAGGAACCAAAGATCAAACCTATATACTTTGAACCAATGAAGAAAATCCAAGAGAAATTTGAAGAAGAATTGAATTTTCCTTGATCCCCAAGTTGAAAATATTCAAGAGTTCTTGAGAGGAATTTTGAGAGAGATTTTAAATTGTGAGGAGTGAGTTTTGAATGTTTGGAATGGGGTTTAGGTCTTTAGAGGGTCATTAGATAGCATAGGAAATCCTAAAAGACCAATAGAAATAATCGAATTTACAAAAACTCTATTAACGAAATGGAATTTAAAAGAAAATCTGCATATACCCTTGCTAAGACGAGTTGTACAAAAATGGTCATAACTTCTTCATTTGAACTCTAAATAAGCGAAAACCAAGTGGGTTGGAAAGCTGATTCAAAGAGCTTTAATTTGATAGGTCATGGTACATCCAGTTCCTCTTGTGCTAAGAGATATGCCCCATTAAAGTAGACCCTTCTATCGGTACTTGGGAGAAACTTAGCCAATGGAATTGATTTGAACTTGGCTTTATGTAGGAGACCCATGACGGACTTGAACAACAAAAATAATCTTAAAGTGAAATTAGCTTGATCTTGAAGATCCCATACTTAGAATATTTTTTAGCCAAAAATGAGCCATACGGTTGGGCCACACGGGTCGTGTGGCTTCACACGGTCTGTACCACTGTCCATGGCACTAACCTTAACCAAAATAAAATATTCCACACTAAAAGTGAAGTAACACTTCGAATAATTTCCACCTTGGGGGGCTATATGGGCATCCTCATGACCCATGGGGCATCACATAAGTCATGTGAGGGGCCATGTGACCTCACGTAGTCTCAAAATGTTGGGACTTTATGCCAAGGCCATCACACGGCCTACCACAGGGTCCGTCACACGAACCGTGAGGGGTCAAGTGTATTGTGCCTTGGTTTTTAATCCCCACATTTTGGAACCATACAATGTTCAAGGGCCACTCCATGAGACCCTACAAGGTCTGTGTGACCTCACATGGGCCGCGGGGTCTTTCTTAGAGTGCTACTTGGTCCAAAAACTTTCGGAAGACAAAATTTCAAGCTCCAACTAAATTGTACAATACCCGGGTCATTACATCATTTGCCCTTTGGGAACATTCGTCCTCAAATATGGTAGAACAAGGCTTGAAAGGCTTGACTTAGAACATGAAACTTCCAAACACAAGGTACAATTCATAATTCACTATTTAAAAATCATCACGTCATTAAAACTGATCGCAAAACATATCCAAATCATTTTAAAATATCATAAAATAAATTATTTTCGTGCACATGTATGCATGTCATGTCATGGGACTCAAGAGTGAAAGAATTAGGACTATTGAGAATAAGAAAAACTTAATACCATAGGCTTGAGTAGATTGGAAGGGATAAAGGTATCATCACATCCTACTTGATTCCACTCCCTACATAACACTTTCCACATGTTGATTCCTTTAAAGCACCTTAACCAAGGCCACATCCTAATTGTGAAGCTGCTTCACTAGTCTATCCAAAATCTCCATCAAAACTTCCTTATAAGACAAGTTATCCTAAACATCAACGCCTTCCAAAGCCACAATTGCACTAATATCACCAACTAACTTCCTCAACTTAGACACATAGAAAATCGAATGAATAGAACTCGAACTCGGGTGGAAATCCAATCTATATGCTACATTCTCAAACCGCTCAACAATCTCATAAGGGCCTAAATACCGAGAAACTTAACTTGCCCTCCCTTCCAAAACACATCACACCTTTCATAGGTGATACCTTCACATTACCCCAATCACCAATACAAGACTCATGATCTCTCTTTCCAATATCCAATTAAAACCTTTGGTGACTTTGAACCATTTTCTACTTTTCCCTAACGAATTCCACTCTTTCCATAGCCTCCAACACTAAATCCGAGCCCATAGAAGTCATCTCATCTAACTCAAACCATCCTACCAAAGACCTACACCTTCTATTACACAAAACCCCAAGCGGTGTCATAGCAATGTTAGCATGAAAGCTATTACTGTAAGCAAACTCAATAAGTGGTAGATGATAATCCCAATTAACCTTGAATTCCAACACACAAGACTCTTTCCACATGTCCTGTAATGTTTGAATTGTCCTCTAAGATTTCTCAATGGATCAAGGATGAAAAGCAACACTTAACTTCACCTTAGTGTGAAGACCCTCTTTGAGGTGATTTTTTGAAAGTGAGAAGTAAGTCCGGTACTGCAATCCAACAAAATAAAAGTAGGCATACCATCAGGTCAACCAACTCCAAATTACATAACTTGGCGTTGTCTTTCTTCGTACTATGCCATTATTACAGTTCCCTCAAGTCCTGATAGATTTTGGTAGATCCTGTGTGAACAAAATAATGAGAGTTATGGGCTTTACTCATGATCGCCCTCCTAAGATCATCCATATCCAAAATATATAACCGATCTTGATATCGAGGCACACCATCTCTCCCTTGGGATAAAACCCCTATTTTCTCTTCAGCAACCAACCCCTTCAACACAACTGATGATGGATCTAGATCTTACTTAGCCTTAACATCAACAACCAAAGAGTATTCAGCTCCATTCTAAATATGAATACCACCATCAATAGAGTCGGCCAACCTAACATCCAATCTAGTCAAACGGTGAACATCGTTTGACAACTCTTTCTCCCCTTCATCAATATGAGCCATAATTCTCTTAGATAGCCTACCAAGAGCATCAACTATATATTTTCCTTGTCGAGATGATTTCATACACCCATATCATAGCCCTTTAGGAGTTCCAACCTTCTCCTTTGCCTCAAGTTAAGGTCTCTTTAAGTGAATACATATTGCAAACTATTATGATTGGTGAAAGCATCCATATGCTCCCTTCACAAACAGTGTCCCCAAATGTTCAAGGCTAACACCACCGCCACTAACCCAAGATTATGAGTTGGGTGATTACGCTTATGCATCTTCAATTACCTTAACACATAAGATATCACCTCACCATGTTGCATACATGCACAACCCAACCCAATTTGAGAAGCATCACAATACACTACCAACCTATCTAAATTATCCGATAAAGTCAAAATAGGATCCGATATAAATTGATTTTTCAATGCTCGAAAACTATTCTTATACCCATCCGACCATGCAAACTTGTACCCCTTTTGAGCAACATGGTCAGTAGAGTTGCAGTAGATAAGAAACCTTCCATATGCCTTCCATCATAACCAGCCAAACCAAGAAACTTCTAAATACCCAAAAGACCAAGCTTGTCAAATAATGCACATCCTTTACCAACTCCCTTTTGACCTCATCTATAAAATTAGCTATAATATCTCTGTTGTCTGGATTGCATTACGATCCCACAGTAACTCTCCCTATTAGGGTAGGGAGAGATGGAGAAAGGAGGTTTTTACAGTCAATAAGAATCATGAAAAGTGAAACATTTCCTAAAATGCCTTGTAGTCTCCTACCCATAGATATGGCACACTTCACACTCATGATAAGACTCTAATTGATGTGGAATATTGGACTCCGAGGATTATTTATAAATCTAGTGCTATGACACCATCTCTGTCACAAACCAGACTAAGGGTCTAGCTATGAGATGACGAATGAGAACCTGAGAATCCCTAAACAAGCCTCAAAGTACCAAAATTCACATCATTGGCTCGGAAGAACATTCAAATTAAACACATAGTTCTAAAGGACAGGAAAGTAGGACTCACGCTATGGGAATATCTTTGGAAAAAGGATTATCATGGATTTACATAACATATAGCACATAATGACTAAGGGGCGGGTAAGTATGACTTACACTATAGGGACAAGTCGGGACTTAGGATCTTTCATATTTCCACATCAAATATACATATACAACATAATTCTCATAATCAAACCATAATGGCCATAACCAAAAGATAACCATGATCATAAGGTTCAAATACAACATATAACACATAGATTTGATGAGAGTCTACAAGATGTCCAACAATGCCTCTAGTCATAAGATAGGACAGGGCCCAAGAAATGTTTCGAGCTCACCCTCAAGTATATATAACATAAAAGAAAGCAACTTAAGGTAGAAGAATGGTGGCTTCTCCTTGGATGAAAGTAATATCGGGTTCCCACATAGTGAGATCATGTAGGCAAAAGTATGCGTTAGTACGTTTGAATGTACTAAGTATGCGAGGTGTAGTGCATGTAACTTTCCAAAACATAAATACAATGTTAGATGGCAAGGACACATAATATTGAAAGAGTATATAGCAAGGGACGTAAATATAACAAGATGCTATGAAAATTATGATGCATGAAGTGTAAATGATACATAGTGGGGATGTGACCATAACCGACATCTCAAACCCATGCCAGCTATTATATGAATTTACCCGATGTTGACTTGCCATCAGGTGAGAGAAGATTAATTGCCAAAGGTAATCTACACCATACCTTACTACCTAGTCATTTCGTATGTTGTGGCCACCTTTCTTACGACCCGGTCATTTTAGAAGGATTTCCTTATAAAACATATCATATCATAAATGAATAACCATCTCTTACGACTAAGTTATTTCATATATGACTACCATTCCTATGATGACATATAGTTCAAAGAAAGGGAGAGGTCCCTTAGGGATAGCCCTAATGCACCCATTCCATAGGTGCTAAGTCAACATCCCACAAGAATACTTATATATGTACATGATTTCAAAAGAGGCAAGTCATTTCAATTCACTTCAATGCATATTTAGGATTAAAAGCCAAATACCATTCATAATAAATTCATACCTAGCTCAAATGCCAAATTTTTGCTTGTAGTCATAATACTCATGCATAGGAATAACTCACTTACATATACGTAATGGTGCAAGCACCCAAACTACTCAAAAATTCATAATTATAGACATTTATATGATCACATTCATGTCATAACCAATATCTTATCAAAATATATCATAAAAAATAATTGGGCTTAATGCACATCATAATTTCCATAAAATCCAATGTTCATGATTGAATATGCCAAGAATGATGTAAGGAATTCATGGGTAATTAAGATTCCATCTAAAATCAACAATATAATATGAAATTCAAAGAAAAACATAATTAAATTCATATTTAAAATCATAATATAATCACCCATGTATAAATAAGCCCTGAAAAGGGACATGCATATTCTTAATTTCATAAACCCAATGGGAATCATCATAATATGGCTTAAAGTAACTTAAAATCATCAAATATGTACAATCCATACATCAATTTTGTACTTTAATAAATCCAAATAATGAAAATCCATATTCAAAGTGAGCTTAAATTCATGAAATTGGATTGAAAAGATTTGGGTCTCTTTGGTTGAAAGGAACCAAAGATCAAACCCACATACCTTGACCAATAAAGAAAATCCAAGAGAAATTTGAAGAAGAATTGTATTTTCCTTGATCCCCAAGTTGAAAATATTCAAGAGTTCTTGAGAGGAATTTTGAGAGAGAGTTTAAAATGTGAGGAGTGAGTTTTGAATATTTTTAATAGGGTTTAGGTCTTTAAAAGGTCATTAGATAGCATCGGAAATCCCAAAAGATCAATAGAAATAATTGAATTTATGAAAATGCCATTAATAAAATGGAATTTAAAAGAAAACCCGCATATACCCCTACACTGACAAGTTATATGAAAAAGGGCATAACTTCTTCATCTGAGTTCTAAATGAGGTGAAACCAAGTGCGTTGGAAAGATAATTCAAAGAGCTTTAATTTTATAGGTTTGGTCCACCCATTTCCTTTTGTACTAAAAGATATTACCCTTTAAAATTGACCCTTCTATCGGTACTTGAAAGAAACTTAGCCAATGGAATTCCTTTGAACTTGGCTTGATGTAAAAGATCCACAATGGCCTTAAGCAATATAAATAAGCTCGAATTGACAGCTTAAATGTGAAATTAGCTTGAGCTTGAAGATACCATACTTAGAATATTTTTTAGCAAAAAGTGAGCCATACGATTAGGCCACACGGGCCGTGTGGCTTCATATGGTCCTTCCACTGCCCGTGGCACCAACCTTAACCAAAATAAATATTCCACACCAAGAGTTGAGCAACACTTTGAATATTTTCTACCTTTAGGCTATACGGGCACCCTCACAACCAATGGGGCATCACACGAGCCATGTGACCTCACCTAGTCTCAAAATGTTGGGACTTCACGCCAAGGCCATCACACGGCCTACCACATGGTCCATGGAGTGTCACATGGACCGTGAGGGGTCAAGTGTGATGTGGCTTAGTTTTTAATCCCCATAATTTGGAACCAAACACTGTTCAAGGGGCAAGGGCCACTCCATGAGACCCTACACGGTCCGTGTGACCTCACACGAGCCGTGGGGGCCTCCTTGGAGTGCCACTTGACCCAAAAACTTCCGACAAATAAAATTGCAAGCTCCAACTAATCGTAGAATACCCAGGTCATTACAATAACAACGAATTATTTAATTGAGAAACTAAATTTATATAACCCTTTCAATTTCTTGGAGTTACTCTTTCCTTTAATACTTATTGTGAATATATGTAAAATATTATTCTAAGTAAGTTATATGCTATAAATGAAAAGAACTTTAAAAAACAATCATTTAAATATCTTAATAGTATTAAATGTGTGTTTTCTGTTTCAGTTTCCACAAAATGACTGAAACGTTAAATAGCACAATGAGTCTAGAGGAATGAAATGACATTTAAGTTTGTACTAATAATATTCATATGCATTAAACTCATTTTGGTATAGCTTAAATTTTTCCTTTTTGTTTTGTTTATTAAGTATTTGTATGATATTTTGAAAATTCTGATTGTCACGTTGTTGTTACTATTATCTAATGTAATATTCTTTAAGAACAGGAAACATATTTGTCTTTTTCTACTATATTGTTTTTCTTTATTTCTCCATTAGATTTGTTCAAGAAGCTCAAAAGTCATGTTTTTAACAATTAAGCTGGTATTTATTTGTTTTACATTTGATGTGCAACCTCTATTAATGACAATAATATCACACTATACGTTTTAGCAATTGAAGGGTACTTATATGCTTTAAAGTTCAATTGTTAGTGTTATATATTTATCTTCAAGTTAATTGGACTCTATAAATGTTATATATTCATGACAACCTTTGGTATTCCTCAACATTGTCCTATAAATAGTGATATTTGACACAATATTATGCACAATTAAAACAATTAAAAAATATATATGAGAAAATTTCTATGCTCTCTTATCTTGTTTCTTTTTATTTGTTTTTGTTTAATATTTATTGCACAATTTTCTATTATTTTATTATTATTATTATTATTGAGAATTTGCAGTGATTTGTTGTTTTGTATACATTAGTCAAGCTTATAATATTTTAGTATACTTATTGTATTTGTACAATAGTTAGTAATTTTTACTTTATGCACTTTTAATCAAGGTTATAATACAAAGTCTGATAAAGCTGCAGACTTTAAGTCTATACTTGCTTTCTGATGCTGATATTTTGACTGCACAGTGAGTAATTCCTGTTTCAGTTGTGTTGTGTGATCATCTTGTTTAGTTGTAACAAAATGGTATTGTACATATAAAATTTTAGCTCATGCTATTGCTTTGCTATGTCTTTGTTTTTCATGATAGCTATTATTAAGAAAATCGATATTGAGTCTGACTCGAGCTCAAAGTCTAGTTTCTTGAGTAATCAATGTTTTCTCTAGGAGATAAATGTGACAACAATTAATTGATACATATTCTTAACTTGGCAGCCTAAATTTCAAAATCATCAACCATGATTTATTCCGACTGGGGTCTTAACAGGGAGACGAAGAATAGAACATATCTAACTGCCACATTGCGAGCATGCCTGAAGAAAGACATCGAAAAATGTTAATTTAAACAAGCAAAATAGCTCAAATACGTCATCGAAATAAATAGTTCATCCCTATTTTGGGACACACAGAATCTCTTAAAAGATATTCATTAATGATCTACATTGAAAAATCCTCACTCAGAGGTTGTGGGGACAACTGAGGTTTTTGTTGTCCTTGTGCAGTGGATGGCTACAATTATTGTCATTCATGTTGTGTAAAGGCTGGTTCAAAATTTTAATTTTGTTAATCGAGTTCTAAATTAATAATTCATACATATTCATTAAAACAAATACAAGATTGAGACTAAAGTTATTAGATTCAATCGAACTCATAATTTAATTATGCTCTAGCTCCGCCCCTGCAGTGTTGCATAGTCGTCTCTTTTGGAATTACTACTCCAATAATGCTACCTTTTTCTTTATTTTGTACACTGCAAAAGTAATGGTTTATTATCTTGTCTCTTGCTAGTGACTTTCCTTTTATTCTTTTCCCTCCTATCTGGTTTAATATAGTAGGAACTGAAAAGGGACAAAATAATTTTATGATTTAAAATTGATATTTTCTTTGGTAAAAAGTGACGCATTTCACATATATACCTTCGGAATCTAAGAAAATATATTTACTTTGTTAACAAACTCATATTTACTGAATTAAAATTAGTCTTTTAATTCCGAAACTGTCGCGTAAAATTTAAAACTATCTCATCAATTTTCTTTTAACTCATCTGCTACGGTATTACTCCAATAATTGTCTTTTCCCGTTTCTTTTAGTCCTCTGACTAAAAGAAACAGTCAGTTTAGCTTCATTTGATCTTTGAGAGAACATCATCAGCTCAGGAATTGTTCAATGGAAATACTTGTTAATGTTGTATCTAGTTGTGTTATTGAGGTGGGGAGGTTCATGTGTGAAGATTGAAATATTGTGTGTTTCTCATCAAAAATTAAAAATCTAAGGGAGGAAATGGAGAAGCTAACAAAGCTTAGAGACTGAGGGAGAAGGCTATAAAGCAAAACTAGATGTTCTCAAGTCGTTGGGAAACTATGCAAGAAAGCACTGCAGCAGCTAAGACACTTACATATAAGTGTTGTCTGAATTGCAGCCTCCGCTCGAAAGTATGCACTCAAATGCAGAACATCAGAGATAAACTTTGCAGGCTTAAAGAGGTTGGATAAAGCTTTGGATCCAATGTGATGGTAGAAAATTACCAGCTGAAAAAAGTTAAAATCAGTAAAAGAGCAGCCGACAGCAATAAGGAATCTCAACCAAATACTTCCAAGTAAGGTATTTCTCCAAAAGAGTACTCCTAAATTATTTATAATTGGTAAAATACATAAATTAGCTCTTTAACTTCAAAAATGCACAAACTGAACTCTAACTAACTCATTTTTAATCGTTTAAGCATTTGTGGATCTTGCAAGAAGGCCCTGGAACATTCTAGAAGACTCTAGCCAGGTATTGACATGTAAATATCTAGATATTTAGTAGGACATATCTTAGATATTTGGTAGAAAAATTCTAGGTCATCATTTGTAACCGTTGGATCAATATGATCCTAGCCGTCCGTTTGAAGAAGGGGCTAGTATAAATACCCCTTAGGCTTGTCATTTTAGGAATCAAGAAAATAACAAGTAATCAAGTAAGTTGTAACATCTTCTCCATAACTCTTCTTTTTCTCTTAAGTTTCTCGGTTAAGCCTTAGTCTAGTTTTAAGTTCTTAGTGCACTAGTGTTATTTTTATTATATGGTCGGCTCTGTCGCCTGAGTTATATATGGTCAGTTGTATCACATGAATGATACATGGTTGGCACTGCCGCCTAAATATTATTGTGCATTAAGGATTTATAAAATCAAAGGCCAACCAACGTCAAAGAGTTGGTATAGAGTGTGTAGTACATTCTAGGTCCTCTATAGTGGGTGCGTTGGGCTCGTCGAAGTTTTCAACAATTGGTATCAGAGCAAGTCTGTTCTGGACCATTTCTAGTGGAGGAAAACATCGGTAAATGTTAGATGTTTACATCGACGTGTTAACACCAAGGCTCTAAGGGAGATTCTGTCAGAGCACAATTAGGAATTGTGAAAGCTCATTGGTCTGAGACCAAGCTTACTTAACGTTGGATGTCATGATGACAGATCTTGCAAGCACGAGCAGTGGAGTCAAGAAGCTTAATAACCACAACTATGGTTATTGGAAGACTTGTATAGAATCCTATCTAGAAGGTCATAATTTATGGGACATAGTCGTTGGCAGTGATACAACTCCTCCACCAAAGGAAAATGCCGAAGCTTTGAGAAAATGGAACATCAAGGCCAGGAAGGCTTTATTTATACTAAAGACTACAATCGAGGAGGACCTATTGGAGCACATTCGTGATGAGAAAACACCAAAGGCAGCCTAGGAGACTTTGGAAAAATTATTTTCAAAGAAAAATGAAGCACGCCTCCAATTCTTGGAAAATGAGCTTGCAGGTAACTCACAAGGAAGTCTATCTATTTCTCAGTATTTCACCAAGGTGAAATCTATTTGTTGTGAGATATCTTAACTTGCACCGGAAGAGAAGGTGAGTGAGGCAAGGATGAAAAGAATTATCATCCATGGTCTAAGGTCCGAATATAACGAATTTATAGCCGCTGTGAGAGGACGACCTACTCAACCATCATTGGTAGAGCTGGAGAATTTATTGGCTAACCAAGAGGCATTATCCAAGCAGATGAATGAAGTAACCATAAAAAGCAAAGAGGAAGCGCTCTTCACTAGCAAGAAAAAGAAGGATTCACCTCGAGGACAAGGAAGGCCCATGCCAAGGTGGACAGGAGGTGGCAAGCATCACCCAAAGGAGTTGGAGAATTATCATCCATGGTCTAAGGTCCGAATGTAATGGATTTATAGCTGCTGTGAGAGGAAGGCCTACTCAACCATCATTGGTAGAGCTGGAGAATTTATTGGCTAACCAAGAGGCATTAGCCAAGCAGATGAATGAA